>PQXH01000106.1:0-149109 GCA_004786125.1 Botrytis tulipae
GGGGTAAATTTTGTTTTTTTTTTTTTTTTTTGGGGGGGGTTTCCCTTTTTTTTTTTTTTTTTTTTTTTTTTTTGGTGTTTTTGGTGTTTTGGGTGTTTTGGTGTTTTGTTTGAAGAGAGGGAGAGAGGGAGAGAGGGAGAGGGAGAGAGGGAGAGAGGGAGGGAGAGAGGGAGGGGAAAAGGGAGGGCAAATGGAGATTTGCGAGTTTTGTTGTGGATGGGATGGGATGGGATGGTTTACATTTCTGGAAATTTGATTAGGTGGTTAGTTGAGCAATTCAATGGTTGGTTCTGCTTCTTAGGGGGAGATGGATATAAATAGGGATAATAAATGATGAATCATTGGAGGGATGGTTGATAGGGATATGGATAGGGATATGGATAGGGATATGGATAGGGATGATAGGGGTATGTATATAATAAGTATATAGTGGTTGATGGGGGTTGATGGGGGTTCTGAAGATGTATGTATAGTGAATGGTTGAGATTTTGGAGATGTGGGAAGAGGGGAGGATATGGATGTGGTTGTTGAGATTTTGAGGGGGTGAGAGGATTGAGAGGATTGAGAGGTTGGTGTGTTTTGGTGGGGGTGGATGGTGGATGGGTGGTTGGTCGAGAAGAGGGGAGGGGAGGAAGGGTGGAGACTCAAGGGGTAAAAGAGATAAAGCAAAACAATAGATTTGTTTTGTGATTAGTGATTTTGAAAAATTAGCAAAAGTAAATATTCAGCTAGGTAGGTAGATAGATAAATAGATAAATATATTTATGTTAATATTCTATAGATGATTGGGTTGAAGGGGGTATGGGGGGGAGGGCGAGAGGGCGGGAGGAAAGGGGTTATATGTATATATGTTTCTTGAGGGATAGATGACTCTTTTTATGCTCTCTTTTTTTGGAGAGAGAGAGAGGAGAGGGATTGTTTCTTTATTTTCTTGTTTGGGGAATTGAATGGTGGAGGTGGAGGTGGAGGTGGAGGTGGAGGTGTGGGGGTGAGAGGGGTGAGAGGGGTGAGAGGGGTGAGAGGGGTGGGTAGATATGTATGTATGTATGTATGTATATATGTATAGATCCTATATTTCTAAATCTCGAAAATAGATATAAATGGATGGATGGGTGGGTGGATGGATAGATGGAGAGATGGATGGATGGGTGGATGGATGGATGAATGGATGGATTTGGATTTGGATTTGGATTTGGATTTGGTAATGATATATGGTATATGATATGTGGTAAGAGAATAAAATAGAATGGGTTGAATAATATTTTAAGTTGATATGGAAGCTAGATTCTTGGAAGGGGAAGGGGGTTGACAAGGATGAGTGGTTAGGTTTGGTGTGTTGTATTATGCTATGCTAGTACATGCATATATGTTTCTCGGAATCTCGAAATGGGGTCGAGAAGGGCGAGGGAATGAAGAGAGGGGTGATGAGTGATGAGTGATGAGTGATGTAGGAGTTGAGATTGTGAGTTTTAAGCGAGGATGGAGGATGTGATGCAAGGTTTAGATAGATAGATAGATATTTGTATGTTTTTTGAATTCGATATTTGAAGGGGATTGATTATGCGGTTACATTTGTGGTATTGGTGATGCGGTGGCTACTCTGCTTTATTTATGTGGATGAAGTTCACTTGCCTATGTACTCTGAGAAATGGGTTTTTGTTTGTTTGGTGTATTCTTTGTTGTTTGCGTGGCTTGTATGTATATATATATGTATGTGTATAAACTTGGTATCGACTGAGTGAGCAAGATAGACAGCTTTTAGTATTTCATCTGGTCTGTGAACTTGTTTAGGGAGTTGTGGTTGTGGTTGGGATTGGGATTGATATAGATAGGTATATATTTCCTCTTGTTTCTCAAGAAAAGGTGTTTGGGGTCTTCAATTATCGAGATTCCCTTCACTGTTTCTTCACCCACAGTACATCTCCATCCACCAAACCCACAAAAAGATATTCATTCACTCCCCCTCTCCCTAAATCACCCATCCAGATTACATACCTACCTATTATTCACCTACCTACCTACCTTTCCATCCCCCATCCCCCATCCCCAGAAAACTCTCCCTCAAAACCAGGAAAAAAGAAATCAAAATCAACCCCCCCCCCAAAATACAAACAACAATCTAAAATCATCCACACTACCCACAAACGAGTACACTTCACCGATTCAATCAACACCGGGTTAGGAAACTGTAACGAACAGAGTTTTGCGCCATGACCATTCGGCCACGACCTGAAAGCTGATGAAGAAGCGTCTAATAAAAAACTTATAGGATAGATGGCGTAAAGCGAAATTTTGAATGAGGGTGTGGTGGTGCTGGCATTTTGTGAGAGGGGTCTAGATTCTAGATAGTATTGTGTTATTACTATTGTGTGGTGTGGTGAGCTGTATGTGCTTAGTATGTATGTGTGTATACGTTTTTTCCTGATGAGATTAGATGAGGTGAGATGGTTTTTGAAAGGTGATGCATGCTTCTGATAGCTGTTAGGTGACTTGTCTAGAATGACAGGCTGCTTTTGGTGAAGTTGTGATGGGGTCTGAGATGATTGATATTGGAATGAGCATAGAGTTGAGTGGGAAATATGGGCGAAGGAATATGGAAGATTGAGTGATGTTAAATCCTATTCTATGTTGTTGAAAGACATCTAACCTACATTATGATATGTCATCGTGGTATATATACTTTTAACTGGTAAGACATAGCTATACAAGAATGCATCTGAAGACTTTCATTCTGGTAAATAAAATAAAGAAGTGATTGTACACTGAGAGAGAAAGGAAGAGGGGTAGCACCCTAGCGTTCCAAACAATCTACGGAGAGAAGAGAACATCCTCATCCGAAAGTGATCATATCATATTCCAGTCAAATTTCCATCCTTGTATGTCCTCTTTTTGGGGTCTGGTTCTGATGCGAAGTTCTGATTTGAATAGAAGATTTCTCTCGGCAAATTTATGGGCATCTTCTTGTCGTAAGTCATTTATCGCTTGCAGCAAAAGCAATGCTGAGAGAATTGAGTCTTGTGTGTCACTCTAGGCGAAAAATGATGCGGTAGAGATCTAGAATTTCGATGCCTTCTAGCGCTTTTCTATAAACAAACTTATCTGATATTCAGGAAATGATAGTTGTGAATTGCACATACTCAAAGGAAGGTATTTCAATCGAGCGATTTTCAAGTCCAAAATACCATACTCAAGATATATTATACGGGTATAAATCATGAAATCTCGGTTTCAGGTATAGATATCAATACTATATCCTTCTTCGTAAGAACTATGGATATTGCGGAAGCTGGATTAAGCCTCGGTTGATGTCTGGGCGTGTGAGATATGAGTTCTTTTCTTGTTTTTCTTGTTTTTGTGAATTCGGATTTGATATCAAGCTGTTTTTATGGTTGATTTGTAGTCATGTACTGGGTGGATTGTCAAAGACGGTCATTATTTCTCTCATGAATAGATATCATCTCGTAGTTGTACGAAAGAGTAGCACTGTAGCGGCGTTGCGAAAGGGATTTAGGAGGTTTTCTTCAATCTCGGTAAGATATAGCGGAAGCATATTTCCGCATTATGGGAGATTCGTGAATGTAATAGCACTTCGAGAGCTACCACGGGCGTGTATCTTTCTCTCCCATGATTCTTATGTTTGAACACATTCTCTGGTAGATCATACACCAGATTATACCTATTCTAAATATGTCAGCTTTTTGAAAGCGGAATCAAATAATATTACAATTGTTCCTTGAAAATGAAACGAGCCAATGGTATTGTTTTGGCAAGAGCAAATCACTTGTATTTCCTACTTCCACCAGAGTCTCCAATCAGATATGCGGCGTCAAGATTCGTTAGTATAAGACCCATCGTGATTGATTTCTTATACCGTCGATTCAAGACTAATTCGACGTACTGCGAAGATTAGCTGAGAAACTCGATTTCAAGATTTCAGACTTTCGCCCGCGGATGCTAAAGGCAGACATCAAGTTACAAAAAATCAGGCAAATCACCAATAGAACAGTCGTCGGAAATAACTCGAGAGTATGAAATATAGTTGTGGATGAATTACTCCGTCGCTTGAATAAGTTTCCATTTCTGCAAGTTCGCAGAGATTAAAACAAGTCAATATGTTCGGTAAAGGAATTTGGAGCATTTTTCAACATTGAAAGAGATCGAGATGAGACCTTTCATCTTCCAAATACTATCTATCTTTTATTTCATATCTCATTGTCATGTTGCTTCAAAATGCTTTCTTTCGAGAAAGGTATTGACATAAGAGAGAAGAAATAGTTCCGAAATTTCCCACCTTCGGATCCACTGATGATGATGATGATGATGATGACGATGATGATGACGTGTGTCATATCAACCGGTACTTTAACAAGCCATTGAAACCAGGGATTAAGCTGTGAACCCTTCCAATTTTTGGGAAGTAGAGGGAAATTGTCAGTTCAATGACTAAAGGGAAGCCATTTTAGAACAAACCAGTGTATTGGAAGTATACCTCTCTTGAAACAAATTTAGATGGGCATCATACAGCTTGGACGTTGAGAAATATCTACGCGAAATGATATGAAGCGTAGTTGAGTGTATAATTTATGAGCAGCGCGAAGTAGTACCCTGTCATTGAGGTCTCTTTTGGATATATCTTCTCATGCACGACAAATCTTCTCGAAAATGTAGAATTTGAACATGCTTCTATAGCTTGGGTTCTTCCTGAGTTGGTTCATCAACGTTCAGTGTATCAACGGGTCACTGAGGGCTGACAGAAGTTTGTACTTATTTTTGCTACCACCTCGTTAGCTGCGATACTTTGTTTGGTACCAGTGTAGAATGTCGCCTTCCCCATCCAGACAGTATACTTCATTGACGCTTATTCAAACATTAGATTTACAGTACTTCAAAATCTTGACACAGGGACTTACAATTGCACGATTATGGACAGCCAGGACAGGATAACTTTCAACACTCGAAGTCAAATGCTGAATAACCAATATGCAGCAATTGACTCGAGATTGCGTGCCATCTCTTAATGCTCTGAGCCCAAGTCTTTCTTGGAGAATTCCAGGAAGACTGCGGGAGTTTTTCTCTTCATGGAAAAGCCCAATTATATTTGTATATCCATTCGCAAGGATGGTGTAATCATCTAGATCCCGATCGTCTACTTGATTTGTCTAGAGTTGAATGAAGGCAGGTTTGATCAAATAGATACAACAGAACTGTAGAAGAAGAATACATCTGCAGTTGAGACGCCTGCGTTTCACGTTGCACCACACCACCCTTCATGCAGCTCAACATGTTATCACGTGAAGTATATCACGAGGAGTGCGGTTTCACCAGACCTTTTAAACTTGTTGGTCAGTTCTGTCCTCCTTCTATTAGTCATGTACCGATCCTTATATCATGCAGTCAGTCCAATATTAACTCTAGTCGCACAATTAACCCTTTCGGGTCATCTACCCCATATCCATGAACCGAGTAATAGTATTTGGAATTCAACACTAATTACCTACCGATAGGTCTCACGAATTATTGAGACAATACCCTATAAACGCCCAGAAATTTTAATCGGTGAGTCAAAACGGCATCGCTGCTCCATGCACATGGTGTGATTTCACATGCGTCTAGCCGTCTTGGCAGCGTTAACAAGGATGCATCACACCCCTTTGAGCCCGTTTGTCGCACTTTTTGACGTTGGATACTGGGGATTGTCCTTCTTCTACAGAGCAAGAGAAACGACTGGAAAACACGAGTTCGATGAGTCAAAGCATCTAGTGTTTGTTTGTAATTACTTGCGCTATCTTTTCGATTTCTTGCTGCGAGAGAAAAAGCTATTCCTCGGGACACGAACAATTTGTATCGCGATATCTGAACTTTAAATATTTACTTCCATCGCACAACGTACTCCCAGCAAAGATGAGATCTATCCTAAAAAGCGATATGAAAAAAGCGAACTCAAACGGTAATAAGAGAGAATTGAAGCGTGGAAGAAAGTGCACAAGAAGAGAACAGCTGCAGAGGCACTTGAAGTTCGGTGATGGACCAAGGAATTTTAAGAAACGGATGAAAAGAAGGTCTGCGGTGGCTCATAGTAATTTAAGGGTCGTCACTCTCTGGAATGGTGTGGCAGAGGAGGCCATAGAATATCGTCCAGGTATAGGTCAAACGTACGCAAGGCTTTAAGGTCTCACGAGAAAAAGGCTGATGATGTTGTACTCGCAGACTCGATGGAAAGACGGAAGAAAAGGGGAAAGCGATTGCACGACTCGAGGTAAAAGATGTTTCAGACGCGCCCAGCAATGATCTCGAAGTGCCTCATTTGGTCAGGGAGCCACCTCTCGAATGTCGGGAACTCGGCATAGATGATGGTATGTAATTAATCCCCCTGCTATTGTCTCACCACGCAAACTCTTAAACTAAGAATTAGCTCGCAGAATCAGAAGCACCTCCTAAAATATCCATGTCTGAAGAAGCAATTAGAAGAAAAAGCATCTTGGCTGAAACGACAAAGCTAGAAGCATACGATGTCGAAAGAATCGCAGTGTTTCATAAAATTCTTTGGAGGGCTTATAACGACATCATCGATTATACCAATCATCTTTGTGAATTTCTCGAAGGGGAAACGGACTCCCTTGATTGGGTTCGGGAGCGTTGGGAAGACCTGATCTCAATCAAGGATTTCTTTGAAGAAGATGATAAAGATCCACAGATTCTACTTTCGCCAGTGGTAATCATGAGGAGGTTTCATCAAGCTTTCATATTCCTTGAAGATACCTGGAAAGCGATATTAGACCAGAATTGGGGAAATCTAGAGATTCCGTTGTCAGGGGTCGTGGCGATAAGCGATGTCCGATCCAGCATGAAGTCAGTTGAGCCTCAATGTGACAATCGTGATTTCGATAAATTTGGCTCCCGTTATCCTGACGGGAAGCTCCAGCCTGCGAAGAATTTACCGACTGAGAATTGTCATACAATCAAGAGGGTTCAACTGTTTGAAACGGAACCGCCAGCTAAAAAGAGCAGGTTGATGGAAGAACATGCAAGCTTGTGGATCAAGAAGCTCACGGGATGCCCTTGTGGGACGTGGTGTGCAGGGCCTTCCCAAAGTTCATGATTGGAAAAGGATTGAACATTGTGCGTGAATAATTTTGGCTAAGATTATGGCTGCAGGAGACCGGCCTCCATTGTAAATGATACCTCCGATAATATATTGTATAATCACCGGATTCCCCATCACTACGTGACCTACAACTTTGTATATCCGGATCAAACCTCTCGAATTACTTTGTGAAAGAAACCTTGAGCGATAAAAATCCTGTCGATGATAAAATTGAAATCATGGTACTTTGCCCCACCTTACTTGGAATAACTTCTATTCATTGTTATGCATGTAGTTCCTGTGAGATCCTTGCCATTTCCATAACCTCAAGCGGCAGAAGACCGACTTAAAAACCCATCAATACACAGAGTTCGCTTACTCTCGAACAACTTCAAGTGGGGAACAAAAACCCCCAAAAAGCATAATCGCAGATAAATGCATTACCTTCTAGAGCTTTCAAAAGATGAACCAGGTTTTTACATCAAAATCTTCTCATTCTATTTATCAGAATGAAGCATCACAGTTACACAATA
The DNA here is from genome assembly GCA_004786125.1 of Botrytis tulipae. NCBI lineage: Eukaryota > Fungi > Ascomycota > Leotiomycetes > Helotiales > Sclerotiniaceae > Botrytis > Botrytis tulipae. Next base: position 7,618 of record PQXH01000106.1, read on the forward strand.
CTAAACCATAGATCTAGACCCTCAAATAACACATTTCTCCAGCGTTAACAGATAGCCTTACAACTTTTTCAGTCCATCTCAAACCGTTAGATTGAATGATCACTGACCCATGCTAGCTCGCTGCATCAGAGCCATCAATACTTTCCTGATTCCCAGAAAGTCGCGCTGGTATTTTTCTTTCTATCTGCGGTGATTTCGAGAAGAGTGGTTGAATTCAACTTGCTGGAGAGATTATTGACTTGAACTCAAAACTTGCCGTCAAGGTGAGTGCAATGAGCGTGGCAATACACTAGGCTGTCTCATGTTGGCCTTCACATCGCTCGCATGGCAAAAATTAACTTAGAACCTTTGGTATAGAATAAAATGCAAGAGAAAGCAGAATACGACGCTTTATTGTGATATGAAAGCACAAATGCATCGAAAGCTTGTATCAGCATTTAAATGCGCACAGTAACGGCTATACACTAGCTCATCTCCATTTCATCGTCATCATTTCCCGCAGAGCCTGCGCCATAACTTTCTCCATTCAAAGTTGATGTATCTCCCCTAGCACACAAACACATTTTTTCCATCTCATCAGAGAGTCGAGATTCTTCACCAGCTATCTTCAATTTCTGACAGCCCTCGCAATTCGATCTAGTCCTCGTTGATATAGGAGGTTCGAAATCCTCCACCAATACGACTATCCTCTTTTTCACTAGAACATAAAGTTATCAGTAATTACCCATGAAGATATTAGCAGGAAGATAAACAGTTGTACGCACATGGAGGAAGAGATACAGAAGCCCTCCACTCAAAACTCTGGATCTGTTCTGCAGAGAGATGTGCAAAGCGTTTATTCATTGTCGAATTTGGTGAGAGATGATCAGTCCTGAACAGAAATTCGGCGGCTGCGATGATACTCTTCTTTTTCATTCGGTGCAGCTGCCTTGAAACCTCTGGTTTGCTAATCAAGTGTTCGAAGAATTCTCGCCTTCTCTTGAAAGATATATTTTTGTTGCCGTGGAATGACTTCCTTGTTGCCTCCGTCATTTGCGCAAAATCTTCTCTAAATGCCAGGAATACTGCGAGACGTTCTAGGTGGATACGACGATCATTGTGTAAGATGGGAAGTTGAGATTGGATACCATTATCCATGACAGTGTCGGTCGGGGTAGGATCATGAGATTCAGTAACTTCTGCCATGATTTTCGCGGTGGAGGAATGAGATCTAGGAGAGGGCGCCGAGGATAAACAAGAGAAATTACGGTAAGAAGACGTGCCAAAAGAAGTTCCCATAAGCAAGCTTTGACTCTATCGATGCAGTGAATCCTTATCAAGAGTACATATCGCAATTTCACTGGATCGAAAGCTTTATAGATATTCACTCAAGGGGGGACATGAGAGCAGAGTCCTAGAAAATTGACAATTTGTAGTGTTGATCCGCCAAATTGAGTCGCTTTGCCTGGCCATATTGATAGCGGAAGCGATGAAATGAAATCCTATGTGATTCGTCGAGGGTCGTTGAGCAACGATATACTTTCCACATTATTAGCCCACTACACTTGCTCAACCATGATTGCCTTGACTTAGAAGGGAACAACCGAATCAAATTTGCAGGAGTATAAGAATTGATTTGATCTTCTGCTTTTGTCCAGGGAAAGAATAGGTCAAGCCGGGAAAATCAGCATCGATTGGATGACTTCACTGTATTGTCAATGTAGCGTGAAGAGATGAAATTCATAAAGCAATTTCGACGAGGTGGAGAACCCTTCTCGAAAGTCATAAGTAGCGAAATGCTCAAACATGCCTACTGCCTTTGATGATGTCAAAGTCTAGCTTTTGCGTAAGCATCGGTGTCGCTTCCCTTGATGGTAGCTTAAACAAATGTGATAATCAGGAGTAAGCTGCCTTTCGAGAATGCATGGGTATCCCGCGTCTAGGGGTTCACAATCTTAACGCATCACTTAAGCACATGTAAAGAATCCGGAAAATGGCCAGGCAAGTCAGAAAAAGGGGTTTCTGGACAGACGCGCTTGCGAACTATTCGTCACAACAAAGTCAATCGGTAGTCATACATTATTCACAGAATGGGCATTGAAAAGGGAATGTGGAATCATCGTTGATTGATATAGCACAAGCTTCATGTCCATTGAGAATAGTCGAGGCCCTCAAGAGACAATCCAAGTTCTCGCAACTCCAGGTCGTTCTATCATCGTGAATATTCGTAGAATCGTCATTTCCTGCCGTTCATATCCACCAATGGAGGTATTTACGTTCGCGATCAATCATATCACAAACGACTCGTACACACGAAAATAAATCAAATTTTATGAGGGAATCGTTTTTGATTTGATGCAAGATATCCGGATTTTCCCAAACGCCCCTCTGCTGCTTGTTGCATCGATCTTTCGCAAGGAATTTTGGGTGAGGTCCATCTTCTATCCATCAAATTGCGTATTGAAAACTAGAACCATGTCTAAACCCTCATTGAGCCATTGCCATTAACCGAAAAGACGAAGCCAAAAGAAAAGTAGCAAGAATATATCTGATCTACTTTCTTCTGAAAGAGCAGCCTTCAGTCAAACGAGCCTTACCACCTGTTGGTTGGCAGAGAACAGTTGAGCATCCAGCGCAGATGACAACGGTTTGGGCGTGGCTGAAGACAGTGGTGATGGTGAAGCATCCTGGGCACTTAACATCCATGAAGAAGGATCTTGGAGCTGGGACAAGTTGCTAGAATGGCAAAAAAATATTAGTTTCTGCCAATTTGAAACCGAGTCGAAGATTTAGTGAAAGGTGTTGTCGCATACCTTGAGCTTGTGCTTGCGTGCCTCGGCAGCTGGGGATGGGTTGAGGAGATCGATTGCGAGAACCTAAGTGGCAAATTCTGATTAGCCATTGACCTCATCAATATCAACCATCAAATTCCATCATCAATGCATCCATTCTAGCAATTCGGCCCAATCCAAAGGTGAACAAATAACATTTTCCAATCCGTATCAAGCTTGTTCTCCTCCTCGTGATTGTCGTGTGAATGTCGTGTGCCATTATACAATTCCACCTCATGCCTTCAGACCAGAATCGATGCGTTGATGTGGGGATATTTGATTGAGTGATTCCTTACCATCTTGACGTATTTTGATCGAAATTGTTATTCGGAGATTGGACTGACGGGTCTTTGTCGAAGTCTCGAGTTTTTGGACGTAGAGGGCGAAGGTCAGTCTATTGTCGATGGGTCGAACTGGTAACTATCAAGAGCGGAGGAAAATGAACCAATTCTAAAAACCCTAGAGTGTGCCAGATTTTTAACCGAGATAGATCACGTGAAAGCGAAGTTTGACCCGTAAAAATAGCTCGTGCTTTTAAGTGGATCGGCTTTTGGGTCATCTTTGCTCCGACTACCCCTCCAATTGCTCAGAGCACCGTGGAGCTAGGTCAGGCTGCAGATTGTGGATTCCACATACAATTGTCTTTGAGCAAATTTAGGTTAAGTATCATCATAATACAATAATTCCTCAAATCAACCTCAACTTTCACAATCATGGCAGCTCCCATGGATCAGAGAATCAATGTGCCTATAGATGATCCAAATGCCGATACAGAATGGAACGACATTTTGCGAGCCAAGGGTATCATTCCCGAGAAACCTCCTTCCCCCACGCCCCTTATCGAAGAGGCTATCCTCGAGGGACGTCGTCTTGCGCACGAAAATCGACTTGAAGGAAAGGATCTCGATGAGCTAGACGCTCTTGAAGATGAAGAAGATGATGCTTTTCTCGAACAATATAAAAAGCAACGAATGGCAGAATTGTCATCTATATCAAAGAAAGCCAAGCACGGCGCAGTATACCCTTTGTCGAAGCCTGATTATCAGAGAGAGGTTACAGATGCAAGTCAAGACTCGCCAGTATTAGTCAATCTCACGAGTGGGTTGGGAACGAATGTGGAAAGTAGGGTCTTGACTGAGTTGTGGAGAAGAGCAGCTGTCGAGTTTGGGGAGGTCAAGTTCTGCGAGATGAGGGGTGACATGGCTATTGAAGGTTATCCCGACAGAAATTGCCCTACGATACTGGTTTACAACAAAGGAGATATTGTGAAACAAGTGGTTACATTAATGACCATGGGAGGTGTGCGAGTGGGAATGGCGGAGATCGATAAGCTGTTGATTGAAATTGGAGCTATCAAGGATAATGACATGAGAGTTACGAAGCGGAGACGTGATGCAGAGGATGAAGAAGAAGAACGTCAAGAGAAGGGCGGTATTCGAGGTTCGAAGCTGCCCAATGTTGAGAGTGATGACGACGAAGACTGGTAAAAGGAAATTTGGGATCACATTGCATAGCATTTGGAGTTTTGGTGCATATAGGAAGACAAAAGATTAAATCTTGTCCTTATTTACCGCAATTCATACGCGAATCCTCGTTTGAAGGTCCACAAATATGACGGGCCAATTCTCCGAGTGCAGTAACATGTCTTTCTATTTGTCTAATTGCTTCCAAGGGTGATTCTCCAAGTGAAGAGTCATCACATGCTTTGTGTCTCAGTGTTGAATATACTCTCCAGTTCGTTCATTACTATTCTTCTAAGCTACCATTCAAGCAACCCTGCCAATAATTATCAGCTAGGTTTGCATCTATACACAAAAAACACTCTTCTAATAGGTCAAAGTTCTTCGCGGGCGATTGGAACCTCGCAATCTTTCGTCGAATGATTCCTGAGTCCCGCATCTTTGGCTTAGGAAGTATGCTTGAGAATTCGCAGATGTATCGTCTCAAAGCTCGAAAGGAGCCCGCCCTAAAATACTTCCAGTAGGGTGCCTACAATAGGCAGGTATTTTTGAGAGGCACTTCGGATTGAAAAGACGACTGATTGGAGATTAATCTTCTAATCATTGCTCAATACTCGCACTCTCAACACCACACTCTCGCACGTCTCTTCTTTGGCTTTCAATTTCACTCATTCATTTTGCAGGCCTCTGGAGTAAAAACTTCCGCGATGACTTTCCTGTCTCCCCCTCAGCGTGTGCACTGATATGACATGCCCATACACAATAGTAGGTTGACTGGTAATCGAGGTGCTTCTCACATGATTAATGCTCGTCATGTTGGAGGCACATTTCCTGTCAGTGAATGCTTTCCAGAAGCTATCGTGTCGAAGATGCATGGGTTCGTCACACGCTGCTCCAATCTCCTTTTAACCAATTTCTCAGCTCACGGAGGTGGTTATTTTTCTTTGCTTCAAAATAGCATCATCCCATTCCTCCGGAAACACTCCTCGAAATGATCCATCAAGCTGCTTCAACCACCGATACTCCACACCTTTATAGAGCTTTCTTCCACCATGTTGATACCCAAACTCATTCTTCGAAACCGGCGTAATCCTCGCCGAATCAAACGTTCGAATAACATTGAATGACTGATACTTGGTTCCAAGATTTTCGCTTTCAATTTCAACACATCCACTTTCGACCCGTGCAATGGCACTTTCGGGATTACAGTCTTGCGAGGAATAAAAAACAACCACTGTGTTATCATCCGATGTACCAGTATTCATGACGAATACCGAATTGGCTGTTTTGGAGAAGCGTGCTTGACACCCTCTATTTGTTGATCCGCTCCACGAACGCAGAGTTTCTTTACTGGCGCATCTAGACTCGGCATTGAATTGTATCCAATAAGCGGATGCGGATGCCATAAGAGAAAGTAACACAGGAATATAAATTTGATACAACATGTTGGTTAACCTTACCAACCATAAAGAATGATGAAAATATGAAAAGCAACATATGGTTCTTCGTGTTCGTCCCGGCCTCTATTATGAAGAATGAACTTACGTTAATAAGCTGCATTGCGCGGTGCCAAGATCAGCAAATTAGTGAGGCTTATGGTCAGCACTATTTCTATTCTATGTGCGCGTGGTTAATCTTCGTTATTACCTATATATTGAATGAGTAACATGAAATTACGTTTATCTAATATCGTGGGCGACACAACATAATCGGGGCTCAGCACCTCTTCCTTTTGCCAACATGGTTCATCATGAATAGTCATCAATTGCATAATAAGTGGCATGATGATATAGTTCGTGAAACATGAAGTTTTGAAGAAAATTAGAATTGGTGATGTCAATCCTTGTCCTTGTAGACGGCTGGAATCCTACAGGATGAGAGTGGAGGTGGCTGCGAGTTGGGGCTTGGCACATGATATCACGGCCCGGGTTGAAGCACCTCCCGGTGAGCCATGTTTTTGAATATCATGGGCTCGCGATCTGGAAATATTTGCTGTGACAAAGATGACCATAGCATAAGTGGTAAAATTTTGCCAGCGAATATCTCAATCGCAACCCAATAGTTTCATTATGGGAGACTATAATTGGGATTGATAACACAACATAATGCTAAAGTGTTGGTATGAAGCATGATTTCAATGACTTCAAAGTTATTACAGAGGTAGATATTATTGATGAGATTGATTCGAGAAAGATCTTAACGTCGTTATGAGCGGAGAGATTTTGAGAAGACTTGTAGAGAACAAGGTCTAGATGCCTTGATATTGAACTCTGGCAACCATGGAATACAATGTCTATCGTAGTGAGCAAGAAGAGCTGGAAGAATTATAAAGAATTATGTGTTAATCTTCGAGCTCAAGAATGATCATCAGATAGCGTGGAAGGCTGGGGTGGGTATTGGTGAGTAGCTGGAGTCAAAGCTGATATTCAATTGTTAACTTTTCTATGACTTCTTGTTGAGTCTAAAGAAACTCCATATTGGGAACAAGTTCTGTCATACTTGTGACTCGAGACTCAGCACTGTTGCTCGACCCAATTCACTCAAATAGCAATCAAGATAGATATCGACTCAGAAATATGACAGTGCCATTTAGCATATCGATTCTCACTCACATATATCTTGCGATAATCCCATTCTAGCACGAATGAACACACAATGATTTTATCTTGATAAGTTCAACGCTCTTGGTATGCAGAAATGTTCTTCAGCTGCAGATTATGACCTCCCTCCAACACTGATAACAAGAGTACAAAAGCCTAGTAATCGTCATCTGCATCCATCCACTCTCAATAATTCCTCTCAGAATACAAGACCACCCGGACTTTTATAATTGATGATAACTAGATCTGATGGGACAAGTGATTTGTGCTCGGCAATTTCTAACTTTACTGTTCTCTTGCACAATAAAAGCCAGAGACAGAAGAGACATCCGGCTCTTTCAATCTTCGTCCCTCCATCTCTTCATCACACCAACCCCCCATCGACCTTCGTTGACCCGCAAGCGCTCACATCTTCCAACCATCAAAGAATACCTACGAAGCAAAAGAAGGCGACGTATACACAATCCTCGGAACTTGCTCTCGAGCCCTCTGCACTTTTTCATCCTCTCGCTTTTTCTTAATCTGTCTCCAAGTCCCGAAAGCGCCGATACATAGGCCGATCACTGCAAGTGATGATAGAGCAACAATAGATACTGTCTCAAAAGGCATTGTTGATTGGTTGGCAATGTGATATTCTGCTGGCTTGGAAGTTAGAAGATCTACAGTTGAAAATATGTGAGAGATGTGATAGAGAACGGATGGTATACTCAAGATATGCTGTGTAATGTATGATTCTAGTACCAGAGATAGGGATAAATACGACTATGCTGCGAAGCGAAGTTCGGATATTTTGGAATAAATGGAAGGACGAGTATTGTGGGTGAAGTAAAATGATGCGTTGTGATTGTGAACTCGTGAATAAGAAGTTCCGCAAGGTACTTTGGAAGGTAATAGTCCTAGAGGCACGTTTGAAATTCGATTAATGATTAGATCTGATTTGATCTTTGAGTGTCCTTATAGTATCTCTATCTACGGCGGATATTGGCTTAAGCAACCCAGCTACCATATTAAACATATCTAATACTCTGACTCTTATGTTGACTCGAATTCGAGTCATTCATAGAACTTACTCTGAATGTATTATAATCCCGAGTAGTCACTCCATTCACTTCATCAACTTCACACAAATCGAGAATCACACAGACTTCAATCCTTTATAGTCGAGACTTGAGTATAAAGAAATACAAATCCGTCTCCAAAAATTCAACGGCAACGTATGCGAGTAATCGAACTCTGACCACTCGCTAAAACCTTCCTGTCCTTTCTATGCTGTCAACCCATAACCCAAAGATACCGAGACAATTCCCATTCCCCTTTCTATCTGTTGCTTCACCCTTATCCCCCCATCTACTTATTTCCTCTTACACTCCTTGTCTATAAATACACCAAGAGAAAACAATCCTACATCACCCCACCATCCGTCCATCCATCTATCCCTCCATCCACAAGACCCAAGAGAACCACCCCACTCCACCTCAAACCCCCATCAACATCCTGATTATCCCGCAGCCGCACGCTTCTTCTTCGAATGGCTATGAAACCAGACAGCTCCAACGAGGACAACCAGTACTAATGCCGCTGATGCAATACCAATCATCATGTAATCCATTATTGATATTGTGCTAATCTCCAGGTTAGAAGTATTCCTCTGTACATAAGAGGAATTGATACCTACCTAAAGTACGTTTATGACGCGATAATTTTTACTCAAGATCTAGTCTGTAGCCAATACGATGTGTGTGTGTTGATGTGCTGCAGGGGTGATCTTGTCGCGTTGAAAAGCGAATGGGTCGATTTCGAAGTGATTAATCTGGAGGTTTATGGTTGCAAAGAAAAGGAACCCAGATATTGTTATTGATAATGATAATGAGTTTCGATCAAGGAATCTGATTTGAGCTTTAGAAGATAGGTAGTTGTAGCGCAGATCTTTCGAGTTTTGTTTCGAGGAGGTCAAGCTCCTTCAACTATATACTGTCAGAGTACCTTAGCGCTATTCCTCTGACTCGAAGTGACTCGAGAACAATATGGTCAGTCATACACATGACTCTTAAATAATGGTGTTTAAATACCTATTTAGTCATCTCATTCACTTCATGTTCGTGGCGTGTATCGAAAACGTTCTTCCAGAGCTTATAAGCGTGGGATTAAGTCTGGAAGAGATATCAGAGGAATGTTTCCCGTGTTTCTCTCTCCATGAATTCCTATTTTCTCGAACGTTCCCCAAGGTTATATAATTATATCCCAATGATGACAAAATATTCTCAACTAGGAGGGATGGAAAATACCACTCTTTTCGACACACATCACTATTCTACAAAACCCTTGGTACAATAATTTCTCACAGATTCAAATCCATAGATTTGTAGTCCAATTGCTTCACATTCAATTTTAAAACTTCGAATTCCACTCCAATAACACCAACGACATAACCATTCAAGTCCAAGTCTAAATCCAAGCCCGAATCCAACCTTCGACTTCAACTACCTGCCAAAACAAGCGACTCCTACATCACAATATGCCTTGCCAGAGTGATACAAGACCCATCCCTTACTAAATTTCTTCTCGCAAACTCACTTGCATCTCCCTACATATTCATCACACCTTCCCCATCCAGTCCCCAATCTCTCACTGCTTGTCATCATAACCCCTCCACAAAACAACAACTCCCAAATCCACAAGCGACACTGCGCAAACTGCAATACCAATGATCGGTCCGACTCCCATTATATTATCGATACGTTACTATTTATCTGAAGGTGAGAATGAATTCCAACCTTGAAATCGGTTTCGCTTAATAGATATGTTATATGATTTGATATGATGAGTAGAGATGCATTATAGGGGCCTACCTGATGTGTGATTAAAGTTATAAGGCGTAACACAGAAGATGAAGTAATAACATCATCTTACAAGTTACAAGTAAAAACTCGAATGCGCAAGGGAAATTCCTAGTCTAGAAAGATAGATGGATAGATAGATAAATAGGTCGACGAAGACAGAGACAGGGGGGGAGCAAGAACTTATCGCTAATCATGTAGCGATTTTCGTACTTGTATTGATACTATAAATTAAAATAACAGAAAACTATATCTTTGAAAACAAGGAAACCCCCGAACAACTCATAAGAAGTCAAATAATAAATAAATCTACCATAAACTTTTGAGAATGTTAATAGTATTTCTAAACACACCATGGATGTAGACGATTACAGTTTTTAAAAAGATAAACCCTCTTCTCAATGACTCCTTAGTCTTCTGACTCCCCTTTCCCCCTTCTGACTCCCAAACTCTAGTACAACGAATCACACACTCTCTCCTCTCTACCCTTTCAAAAGAGAAAACATCACCATCCCAGAATCTCCTCTTCCTCCTCTAACTCCTCTTTCCCTCCCTCAACCAACAAATCCACCCCCCTCCCTCCAAAAGTGCAAAAGTACAAAAACAAACAAACAAACACCCTCTCAATTCCCCATCCTGCGTTGTAAACCCATCTCACCTCACCTCATCTCATCAATCTCATCAATCCCCATTCTCCCCGTCCACAAAAATCTCATCTCGGCTCGTCATAACATGCCACATCAACAGCCGACAAATTTTTGCGGCAAGCGAGGATATTTATATACTACCTACCTACTATTTGTAGAAGTACTAGCAAAAATAAGAAACAGAAACAGAAATAGAAGATATAAAAGAAGGACATAAGGAGAGAAAACGAGAGGAGTAATTTCCTGATTTTCTCTCCCTCTCTCTCTCTCTCTATATGAACTCACAAGAAGAAAGGAACTAAGTCTAGGTAGGTAACTCAAGTCTTCACATTTCGCTCTACATTATAGATTTATAATCATACTTATAATCACAACATCTATCATCCTCCCAAACCACACAATTAAAAAAGCAACCAGATAGCTAAAACAGGGTCGAGGTGAAAAAAAAAAGACAAGACTCTCTTCAGTATCATTTCTCACTGTACATATATAAATGTACACACCAGTACATGATATACCCTATCCGACTCTCACAACTCACCAACCAACCAATCAAGCCACGTAATAGTATGTATATACAAGAACCTTCAGCACGTTCCCAACTTCTTGTTCATCTTTTAGTTTAATAGAGTGTATGTATGTATGCATGCTGTAACATCCACCTCATCTCATCTCATCCAAAAAAAAAGAGAATCCAAAAATTCTACCCTGATATATAAGAAATCCCAAACGCCGTGCTAATATGATGAAACAAACTCCATGTGCTATATTCGCCCCAAGTGTTCATCCATTCTCGTAGTTTGGTGTGTATTATGTGTATGAGGTAGCGCTTGATAGAATCCGTGGTTGATGCAATGTAATGTATGCTAGTACGTTCCAAATCGACTGTGAACTTGCTGTTTCGTGGAAGATATTTGATATCGGGAGAGATTTGGGGATACTCCGTATGTCACCCATCACCAAGTACGCGCATTCGATCTCGCACAACAAATCCTACATCCCACATGCCCATCATCCCCTCGCACCTCCACCCCTCTACTCCAACCCCCCCTCAAACCTCTCCTCCGCACACCACCAGCCCACCAACGCCCTCGCGCCCACTACATCCCCCATGCCTCTCAACTTCGCAATATCCACATTCAACGGACTGGTCTCATCTCCTCCCCCCGCAACCAACGACGCAATGGACTCCAACGCGCCCACGACCCCTAGCACCGGTGTCCACTTTTCTCCCAGCACATCCAAGCATATCTCACCCGTCTCCCATTTCACATTCGGATGGCAGATTTTCGTGACGAATCTGATGATGGGGGCGCCGATGGGATAGTTAGTTGGGAGAGCGATGGAGAGCAGCCAGCGGCCGCCGAGGTAGCCGAGGGAAGGGGGGGAGGAGGATGGACATTGGAGAATGGCGGAGAGAGAGAGGATAGAGGAGGGAGAGGGAGCGAGAGAGACGATACCCGTTTGGGAGGGGGAGGGAGGGGAACTATTGTAGGCGGAGAGTTCGGTGAGGATTCGCTTGGTGGGAGACCGCGACATGTTTGCGAGTGGGAGGTGAGGAATACGATATGAGATGATATGATACGATACAATTTGTGAGATGCGAAGCTCGAAGAAGATTAAGTTAAGTCTCGAGATAGGCGCAGGAAGCACGGGAAACAAAGTCCGATGATAGAACCTCGAGTTCAAATTATCTTAAATCGATTGATAAAACTAGGTACCTGGGTATCATTCCACAAAAACAAACACCAAGATGCACGCACGCACGGTCTTGAGAAGTTTGTCCAGTGACCTCGATAAAATTATAGTAATAGTCAAAGTATCGATATCGTCGGGGTTCGAAGATGCTATCTTTACCAGCCACTCGAGGAAGCTTAACCTAGAAAGCAAGCAAAAGCACGTCGTTTTTTTTTAGTTGCCGAGGTCGAGACTAGAGAGGCTCGTGCACAAAGCAATGAAAGGCTGGATTCTAAACTATCTCAAGACTATCTCCCCCTTTTGGCTCACGAGTAAGTCTGAAAAGTCATGCATATTCATTTGAAACCAAAAAAAAAAGATGGGAGTCGAAAGGATGAAGTCAGTCTAGAATTTTGTCAATTGAAGGGATAAGAAAGATGATACTTTTGTTGACAGATATATCATCAAAGACATGTAAACAGAAATACCATCATCAATAATCATAAATACCTCCTATAAAATCATCACAAAATCATGTCACAACACACATATCAAGATCTTACATTGCATAAAAGAATGTATATTTCTAATTTCAGTATATTCATTATGTTAGTCGCATAAACCATACTTTAGTATGAGTGCTCTCGCAGTCTACTGGCTACAGACATGCCACCCTTCTTCGATCCCATCGTTTCAATCTCTCTCGTGAAGATGAAGATGAGGAATATATTTCCTATCAGAGATAGATGTTTACGCCCCGCACCAGCAGATATAACCACTCCTTCCTTTAAATTCCTATTTATAAAATTCCATGATCGAAATGAAATATGATCTTCCTGCCCGCACACCCGGGAGATAGAAGTCATTGAAGCAAAATCCAAAGCAAACACTAAATCATCTTCATGCTACCCCATACACCCCAGCTTTATCATTAAAATAAGAGAACGTTTCGAAACTAGCCGCTCACACATCTTGCCCTAAATGCAAGAGTCTTTCCATATCCTGGAAAGAGATTTAGATGCGTATGTAGTAGTGTAAAGTTGTTCTTCTGTACCGCGCCTGTTCAAATATGAAGAACGCCAAAATTCTCGCTCAAAAGTGCAAAGTGCTCTGCCAAGGTATAAACCAATGAAGCTCGAAAAAAGTAGGATACCAATCAAAGGTTGATTGATCCTTAAATGTGAAAAGATGCACATTATGCCCGTCCATGTTCGATCATGTGAATATCAATTAGAACAAGTTGTCGTTCCAGTCATGTGTACCGAGATCGTGTCATGACGTTGAATTCGATACTACCGCGCAAGGTGTAGAGTTGTGTGGAAGTGAAATTTTGAGTGATGAACAAAAATTATATGGTACAGCACAAGCAACCATCATGTTGATTCTTTTGTCTCCTTAGGCTTCCAGAATTGAATCATACGGCTGATCCGTTTGCTCTTGCTTCCTTTGTCTTTTCTCTCTAATTCGGGATTGCTAGGAGCACGAGATTCAATGGATAACTTGCTTCTCTCCCCATGGGAACTGCTTATCAATCGTTGCAAGCTGGCCATGCTAGAGCGTTTGCGGGCCGGACCACTAGCAGAAGAGACAGAAACCGAACGCTGACCATCACGAAATACGTAGCCTGGATTCGCACCACTCTCCCTTGTCATGGTAGAATTGCTACTTGTTAGCGATGGAACATCATCAACAGACATTCTCAATTCTGGTCCAGGTTCACCAAGTAGCAAGGATTGGAAAGCATTCTCATCTGCAATCGACGATGGAGCCGTGGATATGCGTTGTGTATCATATGAAAACGGTGACCTGGGGGATGGGAACGAGGAGTGAGTGGTCGAGTGGGGACTGTTTGGTGTAAGATACGCAGGCTGTAGCGAAAAGGGGTTGATCTCAACAGGCGCTAGATCTTTGACGGGTCGAGGTCGAAAAGGTGGAGTCGCTGTAGACTCTGAGGATCGTGCACCTGAATCGGGTCTGGGAGGAATAGAGTCGTCTACAATTTCGATTGGGCTAACAGATTCTTCCTCCATTATTGGTTCATCCCTCAAAGATATATTGGAGTGGCCAGATTTTAGGCTCGCACTGGTGTCCTTGCTTTCACCTTCACTGAACGCACTGTCCTTCTGTTGTACACTTGGTGTTTCATCCAGTGACCAATTCATGATCTTGTCGTTATTGGATGCTTCCGCGTCAACAACCTTAATGTCGATGCCGAGAGCATTTTGATCATCATCCTCGGTTCTGGCTATGGAATCTTTGTCCGAAGAAGCCTTCGTATCCTCCCATTCATCATCTTCCTCGTCTTCTTCAAATACATCAGCCATGGTGGAGCTGCTACCAAGACGATGAATGCCGAATCTATTTTCAAATGGAACCATCTCGGGAGCACTTTCAGCTCGTCGATGATAATGCATGCCCGGTCCTATAAATCCACCCATGCCTGCTGCACTATGCATCCGTCTCTTGGATGTTGTCTTTTGTGACGATTCCCATTCGGCACCGTAGGAGGAAGGGGTGTTGAACGGACCAAGAGCGGCATCTAAATCAATGATAGGACTCATGGCATCGTCATCAGACGGATAAGTCTGTCTTGGTTTCCATGATGCATAGTCTTGTTGCTCAGGAGCGGGGGATTCTTCAGCATGAACAGGTAATGGCTCAATCTCAACTGCTGCCGAGTCGCTCATTGCCGAGTAAGGACGCAAAGGAGGTGTCGCAGAACGGCGGCCTCCCTTTTTCTTTTGACCGCGACTGCGAGATTTCCTCGACAATATCGATCCTGCCCATGACTTGACTTTCTTTTGTTTCTTGCCAGATTTTCTAGAAATCGAAGACCTACGTGAACTTGAGGGTTCGATGGATGGCATGTAGTAAACATCATGATGGTCAAATCTGGGACTTGCTGGCGAGCACACTGGCGCACTGGGTTCCGGTCTATCCGTGGAGGTCGAGCTGACAGGGCGTGATCGGCTTGGCGAAGAGTTACCAGATACTGGCTCGTGTCCGAAAAATGTCCACTTCTTCCTGGGGCTTGGAGGGGCAGCAACCTGGATATCATCAAGTAAAGGCATGGATCCACGTCGTCTTGAAGATGGACAAGTCTCTGTCGATTGCGTTGTATCTTTGATTGGGTCTAAGATGGCGTTGGCAGTTCTGGGTCGTAAATCTGCTCCACGAATGTTGGGCGATGGTAAGGCGAGAAGGTCCTTATTCGGAGGAGTGATATTAGCTGGTGGAGTAACAGTTCCTCCAGATACAACAGAGCTCAGGGAATTCGATACTGAATGAGATGGTCGCATTGTGACTGTGCTAGATGTGTCGCTAGACACCACGCTCACGGGCCGAGGAATGAATTCCACATTGTCCGAGAAACCGACACGAGCACGATTGAAAGGTTTGAGGGGAGAAGCTTCGTCATTGCTGGTAGATTTAGCGAGGCCAATTACACCTTGTTGACTCTCATGACCAGATGGAGAATTTGGAGCGGATCCTCCTCGTGGAATTGATGGTGTATTTGGAGCGGTATGGTTCAGAATCATTTTGATATCGTGTGCGGACACAGCAGCAGAACGTCTATGTGCATGTCCACGTCTTCCTGGATTAGGTGGTGGTAAAGCATTTTCCCCTTGGGTTGGACTTGTGCTCATCAATCCCGCACTCGAGCCTACCTTGCCGTCTCCACCTATGAATTCACTCGTACCTCTGCGATGTCCAGCCGCTCTAGGGGAGTTTGATAGATCGAAATTGGCGAAACATGGAGAGATTGGTGGGGAAAGTGCAGGGCTCGCGGGCGATGGTGTTGTCGTCGTCGAAGGATTGAAGGAGAAACTTGGCAATTGGGTAGGGATAGACATTGGCCGCCGACCTGAGGTTCTTGGGAATGTTGCGGAAATAGAAGATGGAGAAGCTCGTGCGGGGAAAACGAAGGTAGGCAGTTGTGAAGGGCTGCTAACCTCACTTTGGGTAGTTGTTGATATGGTAGCCATGTTGCCTAAGATCGGATCGATAACCAACAACCGAACAAACCCTTAGAAGAATACCATATGGTTAAAGTGAAAAGTAAAATGGTGTCGAAGAAGAAACCGCTCGCAGTTCCAAAAATATAAGTTGAGATGTACGGGATTCGAAAGGAAGGATTATTCGATTCAAATCGTTAAATGGGAATACGAGCGACACAACGACAACGATCCAATCTGCGACCATTAATTAGCATATCCTCCCTGTAACTCATTCAAATGAATGCGAGAAGATGTGATAGAAAGTTGATCGCAATGGTAGATAGGTAATTTATCTGGGAATAGATTCTCGACATACATTTGACAGCCAAGATGAGGAGACTGGAGATATTGGGACAAATTGATTCTGGAAAATCGACAAATGGATGAATAAGTTGATTTCGTAAATTGGCAAATGAGAAAGGAGTGATAAAATGTAAGTTAGTATTAAAGGAATGGACGGTAGAGATCAGAAGCAAAGCCCTTTTGATATGGACATGCGACTGAATCTACTACCAAAAGAAAGAAGGGTTTTTTTTTTGAGGGAAGAGGGTGGTGGGTTGTTGACGAAGAGAGAGAAAGAGAGAGTTGTGTCCAAAAAGGTCGAAGGACTAATAAATTGACTTTCTACAAAAGGACGGAGAGGTGGTATGTGAGTTCTGAGATTCGTCCCAAAGCTGGCGTTGCTAGTGAGAAAGGACGCTAGAGCTTAGAGTGTTGGAAAAGTGGAGCCGAGAAATTAGGAAGCAGTTGGAGGTTTTATTAAAATTTGGGTATAAAAGAGATGATGAGGGTAATAAAAGATGTATAAAATGACTGGTGTATACGTATTTGCATGGAAGAAATATGTAAATAATATAAGATTGATGATCCAATTGAGAGAGGAGAGGGAAAATGAGAGGAAGGGAGAGAGAGGCAGAGAGTGTGTGGTGTGAGTGGTGTGAGTGGTGTGAGTGGTGTGAGTGAGAGAGAGTGAATGGTGAAAGAAGTGCTAGGTACCTCCAGCTAATAAGTAAGGTACATACTAGGTCAGGCACTAGGTAGGTAAACTCTACAGAAGAAAGAAGTAAAAAGAGAGAGGTAGGTAATCTTAATTTTGATTCTATACCTATTGCTTACCTAGGTAGGTACAGACAGTACTGTATAGTATAATACAATAAATACAATAAATACAATAAATACAATAAATACAATAAATAAAATAAATACAATCCAGTATATTTCATTCATTCATTCATTCATTCATTCATTTCGTGATTCAACATCCAATCTCCATCCATCCTCCTCGTCATATCAATCCCTCATAAAATATCTCATTCCCTTCCTAGCTATAACATCTCCCACCAAGCCGGCCCTCTTCACAACCCTCATTTCCCTTCCAAGATTTCCTATTTAATACCTACCTAGGTCCCTAGTCCACCATCCAAAGAAACTTTACATCATCTTTTTTATCACGATACTGTCTATCGTCCTATAATCCCGATTCACTTCCTTGGTAGCCACCCCCAACAATACACTACTCGACCGTACCACCCGTCCTAGGTCGCAATGGTGGTCAAGTCTATTCAGAATTCAGATAGATCAGAAAAACAAGCGGAGAGAACGTGGATCTCGCCCGCCCGCTTTGCCCAGGAACCATTTTGTAGATTCGTATCTCGAATCGAGGACACATACAAGTGTGCCATCCCGTACGTACAATACGTAGGTATACGACGCACAATGGATGCGGTACACAGTAACAACCAGTAGTAACCTTTCTCCAGACGCAGTGAGAGCCTTTCATCGGAAGTATATCTGAGACTTCGTTGCCCTGTTGTCCCTGTTGTTCTGGAGAAATCATCACTTTAAAGTCCTTTCTTTTTTAACTTCCTCATTATGGGTTACATGTGGTACAGTGAGCACTCTATCTTGTCCTCATTTACACAGCCAATCAAAACCATTATGGATGAAATCTAAAGGACATTGATGAGTGTGCGTGTGCTAGGTAACATCGAAATCAAATTCCATATGGCAACAACTGCCTGTGGGAATATTACCTACCAAATTGATGAGTGATGAGAGGGACATCATGCAAGAAGATACCTAGCACTCTATGTGGTACTAATCTTCACGGTACATTTCATAATCTACTAGGTATTTCACAAAGCTTCCAGTCAAATCGTATGCAAGTATCAGTATCTAAGTAACTTTGGTTATTACGAAGTACTCCGTCACCGTAACCGTAGCAGCTGACCATCAAGATTTCATCTGATGAATGGGACTCAAGAGAGATAAGATGAAGATGTACCTACTTTCTTTTGCGGGGGTGGTTGGACTTGGAAAAGTGCTCAGATGTCCTTCTAACGAGCCGTGGGTAGAGTTAGCGAAGCTTCAAAATGATAAAAATAGACTAATCCTAGTAAATGTTCCTGGTCGTTCCTGGATAAACACGAGCACTGGATATCTTTTGTATAAAACTTAATCATTGTACCCTGCCTCCCTGGGTAATCTGGAAGGAAGCAGGTACGCTCGGTATGGTAACCCTTACTAAAAAATCTGAATATTGGACTCTTCGTTCCCAGTATCATCTTATTCACACCGTAATAAACCTCCGACAATACATTATTATTATCAAATCTTAAGAACTGCCATACATTACATACCAGGTATGATGACGTTGAGATTTGTTACAGTTTGGTGTTTGGGAATTGGAATTTCTTTACAACTTAACCTAGGTCCAAGGTAATGGGTACGTATGTACATAAATCGAGTGATTGCAATTCCTACCTCTGTTACCTTCAATGCCCTCAAGTAAAGTGTTCCCCAAACGTATCGCTCACTCACAGCAAGTCTACATGCAGTAAGTACTCTTAACCTCTCCAGCTTTCTCTAACTTTTTCCGGGGTGACCGAGGATGGCGCTGCCAAACATCTCAGCACACAGCTTAAACTGCTTTGGAGGGAAGTTTTCCTTACTTGCATTGTGCAGATATCGTTCTACGCTGAAGACAGGAATAATTCTATGCAGTTGCTTGAAAAAGATGGATGCGTAAGATGTGCGTAAGATATGCACTTCAATGTGCATAAGAGTCCTTCTCGCTCGGCTATCATTGGATCGAATTTTTAACTTCCTCCCGGTTGTTCTGCTTATCTTTCCACTACTGCAGTGTTGTGAAAAGTGGACATCCACCTAGGTATCTTCTGCACAGTTGTCTCATTATCACTCGTGAGTCTTGTGCAAGAAGAGAAGGAATCGGATAAATCGAACGCATTAGACATTTTGATTCACATTAGCTCTCGCATCTAGCCTAGCATCTGCAATTAGTTCTTCGTACGCTGTATCTTTCCTCACCCATTGTTTCTATCACTTACCTACCTAGGTACTCCAAGTCTCACCCACGCCATCTTACTCATTATTCTGATTGACCATTATTTGACAAATTGACAGTCCCGAGTCATTTGATTAAAAGCTAATATGCCGTACAAACTATCTACCTAGATCCAGTGACTTTACCCGAATTCTCTGCACTAATTAGAGTTTTGACTTTTAAGGGTCTTTCAAGGAACTCAATCCCATTTGAAATTCGGACCTGCAAAAATCTTTTCGCTAAAGAGTGTATGAAATCTTGAGGACGGACAGGCTTAATCCTTCAGCCGCGTAAGGCGAAAGAAAACATCAGATATTGTATGAAGAAGACAAGCATGGATTCCCAAGTTTTCCAATCAATGTCATATTAATTGTTCCTTTTGGAAGTGTTTGAATGAGATGAGACAAATGACACCAATTCTCGCATCTCTCACCTGTTTGCATACGAATGTCTCCTCTCCCTCAAACCAACCTTAGGTAATTCACGATAATCTCCAGCTCATCAAGGACCTGCGTCTTATATTATACTTAATTTACCACAACCAAACAAAAGTACGCACCAGAGAGATCGTTGGATCTCGGTTATTTGACCGTCGGTTGACTCTGCCGTGTCCTCCCTAACTACTCACTAGATACCCTTCCGTCTTTTTAACCCCTCTCTCCTCAATCTTGGTAAAGGATAGTCACCAAATTATCCCACCTGTTTGTACTCAATTAGGAAATCGAGGAGGGATTCAAATTTGATTATTGCTGTACCAACAGCCAATTTTGAAGTACTGACCAGTTATCATCAATCATCGATCACCATTCTTCTCACCCCCTACCCGAACTACCCTACCATTTCTCCATCTCTTGTTCGCCATGCATGCATCAATCTGGAATCGGAATTAGTGTAGCCTTTCTGCACCTCCATCTCACAAACCATCCTTGTTACGGTCAAGTACGTTTTAGATCCCCCGGCAAAAATCGACAATCAGATCTCTAATTGGCCACTCTCGATTCTTGCGGTCGAGCCTCTTTCTGCGTCGTTTCTTGAACAGCTGCACAAGCTGCAGTATGAACAGCCATACTTACGCCATCGAATGGATTAGAGATAGCGGTCTGAACGAAAATCTGGAGGAATCGAAGCAAGCAGGTAGCCGAAGCGTTGCTCTCTTTGGGTTAATTCGATCATTTTGCTTTTGATGATATCAGTCATCTGTTAATGAAGAAGTGCAAGGATAAATCAGAGTACCTCATCTACGGAGTACATTAAAATTTTATTCAGTATAATGAGATATTTCGCCGTTGTTCAAATCAGCGATGGGCTATCATGAAGATCCAATTTCGGTTCAACAAATCACCTCTCTTTGGTCTTGGAATCACAATAAGCAAATATAAAACCTAGGTGAGGTTATTGAATAAGATAGTAACAGAAACATGTTGATTTGAAAACCACGATCGATTGGGGTGCAGTTCATCGCACCCTTATGTTTTACTTGACGACCCAAATTCAAATCGTCGTGAACTTCAAGCACCAAGGTAATAAACAGGCTGAATATTGATGATCACGTGAAATAAATGACTAAGCACGATTCGATGATTTGCACTTCCTTGCATTTCGTTTGCCCGATCAGCAGAAAACAGAGAAACTCCATGACTCTCCCGACATGGGATATCAGATGCTCAATCTCTCGTGTCGACGAGTAATGATCTCGAGTAAAGTTATTCACAATGTGGGTCGTTGCCCACGCCGACCAGAAATTGCCAAGCGCGCATTCTCTCTCACTGCCAAAGTTGGCGACGTCATGAAAGAAGACAACGAAGGTGGATTCAAAATATCTCGAGTTGGATCGGCTCGACAGACACTCGTAAGGTCTATATTTGCATCCGCCAAATATCATCCCTCTGTTTCTGGAGAGACGGTTGTCGGGGACCTGATTGATGATATCAAATCGGACCTACAAAAGAGCTCAAAGGCGTCCCTCACAGGTGGGGGGCGAACTCGCATGAGACAAATCCTTAATAAGAGAGCCAACGACGATGGCTCTAGTTCAATCACTCCTAATATGGTTCTCGACCGAAAACCTTCTTCGCTGAGTCCTCGCCAATTTAGCATCATCTCTCCGGATCCCAAGCGCACTGTAAGCTACATTGGTACTCTTGTAATGCCACCATCACTCATATCATATAGATTAAAGAGCAAGTTCTTCAACTCATCTCTAAACGTGCCCGCATGACAAAAGCTCGATATCTTGCAGACCCCTCTCTTACCCCACCCGAGGAAGCAGTTGTTATCCTAGTAACCCCAGCGTTTGCGAATTGGCTTGAAGATGAGAATTTTATCAAACGTGTCTTGGAATGTTTTACATATCATCACGTGGATGGCAAGCCAAACTACGTTGTTGTCGTTGGTGCTGTAGTTGATGGCCTTGCACCTTCACCTGATGATATTCCCATCGCGGAGCGTGCTGGTCCACTTGAGGGATTTTCATTCTTGCATGGTCTACGGAGTCGAGTGTTGAGGCCTGATAATGTGTGGAACCCCGAATCGTTCAAAGATAATGCAACGAATCCTGACAAATTGTCACATCTCATAATATCGGGGAACAAATCGCAAAAGCCGTGGGAATTGGCATTGACTACAACAATAAGTCTACCTTTGGCAAATACTTTATTCGTGAACGGCAAGCATTCCACTCTCGAAATAGCTAAATGGACTCGAAGAAATGAGGGTGAATACAAATGCATACAAAGAGAGCAAAAACAATATCAGCATATCAAAGCTTTTCATTATGGGGATACTATGATTCCACCAATATTTGTACCAGCAGTTCCTCTCACTTTACCTCGACCCATTGCAAATGGGCTGGGGAATATTGTTCGACAACTATCTTTCGGATCAGGGGATACAGATAACAGACCGGCTTCGTCTGAATTGGAAACCCAGGTCACAAGATTTATGGAATATAATAATTTGCGTACCAACATTGGAGTGTGGGCGTTGATATACCGAAAGGAACTTCTCAACCCCAATCTCAAGGCTTCAACACTTGAATCCGCAGAAGATCTCGAGTCGACTTGGAGCAATGATGATAAGAATCTAAGATTTGTTGGTACCCAAATCGCTCTTGGGGCCATTCTTTGTCGCGTTGGTGAGTAACATGCATTGATTTAATCCGTCATATTTTTCATCTAGCATGCAGCTGACTAAATCTATTCAGTGAGCGGCGGTGGTGGTTGGGGCGCTAAACAAGGCCTTTTATCCTTGGATCCTCAAATGATATACGAAGATATTGTTTCGGCGTCCTTTGAATATACTGATCAATCAATGGAGAAAGCACAAGATTCGACGCTAGGCAATCTCGCTCGACGGGGTGATCACATACAGTTTTTTACTATCAACCCCTCCAAGTTGAAGGAACCCGGACCTCCAATGGATATTCCAGAATCGACTGAAACCACTGACGCGAACTCCATCGTCGATGACAAGGTAGCAAGAAAAAGACTTCTTACACAAGAACCAGAAAAGACCGAGTTAAATCTCCGCGACGCTACAGACTTGAGTTGGTCTAGCAGAACCACATTTGGAGCGGTTCCTAGTACAATTGACAAAATACCCAGCTATGACATTCAAGACTCCTCAAATTCTTCCAACGAGACCTTACCTTTCCTGACCTTCCGCAAGGGTGAATTTGGCGCAGTATCTGAGTCAGGAATCTACCTCCATTCTTCTCATCAAAAACAAGTAAATGCAAAATCATACGAACTCATCAATACGAAAATCGATATGCCGTATTCATATATCTACCGTGATCAACCAGGCACGTCACCCAAGCAGACTGAGGAATACAAAACGAGAATGAATTCTCTCTTTGGAAGATTCAGCTCCGATGCCAAAAACAACGAATCGCTATTCGAAATGACATCAAGATTTATCGTCACGACGGGCCGCGTTCCATCAAAAGCAGAACAAAAAGAACTACTGGAAAAATGTAATATCAATCCGAGAATGGAAGCGGCGAAGAAGAGAGGAGGGCTTAGTTACGCGCGCATGCTTGTTTGGGAGGCGGAAAATGAAATGAAAAATATGATTTCGCAAGCTAGACTCCTATCGAGGGAAAATGGTATGGATGGAGCTTTTGAGAAGATTTTTCCCGAAGTAGAGGAACGCAATATGATCAGGAAAAAGAGGGTCGGGCACACTAGGTGGCCGAAATTTGTGGGGAGGAAGGAAAGGAAAGAGGTTGAGGTGAGGAAGGTTAAAGTTTTTGCTACGGAGAAGAAGTTTAGATTTCCGTATGTGGAGGGGAGTGAGGGACCGAAGGTTTGAGGGGTGGCGTCGAGAAGACTGGTGTTCGTACGCGGGGAAATCATTACCTACAAGTCCAAAACCCTCGAGAATGTGAGAAGGAGAGGGGGTTGTTGATAAGTTGGGGAAGCTACAAAGATCATATGAAGGCATACTCGATATGTGGCGCCACATACCGTATATCATACATAGCAAATGTATAGTTAGGCACATAAAATCAAAACTCAAATCTTGTACAATACAATACAATACACTACAATCAAAATGCAATAGTCATCCCGCAGAGCACCAAGAAAATACCAGATAGTCAAAAAGGAAAACTTACGTCTAAATGTGATAAAAAGCTGAGATTTAAATCAGGAGAATGTGTTAATGCATATAGAACTCACTTGTGATGTGTATGTATATGAAGGCCTTCATAAATCCACAAAAATTGAACCTTCTACACTCAAACTTTTTCCTCTATTCTCACTCTCACTCTCGCTCTCCTCCTTCTCCATCTCACTCCTTCTTATTTCCCATACCCACCTACCTATATCACCCCTTCCCCCCCCAACTTCCCCATACAATCAACCATCCACCATCAAGCATTCCCACCCAATCCCATTCAATCCAAGTACATCCAGAATTGCACACAACACACAAAACACAATACACATCACTCTCCTAGTATTCATTCATCACATCAAGAATGCTGATTATCAATAAACAAGTCCATGACGCGAAGATGTAGCGAACAAGGAAAATATAAGCCTAATTTTTTTATTCGGGATGGACTTATACGAGGGAAGTGAATGAAGAGGATACTCGAGTGTATACCTACCTACCTAGGTAGGTAGGTAATTGCTGATGCGGAGAGTGAGCATGTAGTGAATGTTATAACTACGATGTGGTATGGAGATGTATCCGATAGGTGAAATGGAGAAATACCCAATGGGTGAATTACAAATGGGAAGCATAGGCGCATGTGATTTCATTGTCTACCTAGCTATTGTAGGAACGATTATGAGAGTACTCGCCTCAATAGGGAGGCGAATATTCTAAACGAAAGCGCAAATTCGTAGATTGTCGACAAATACTGAGGAAAAGAAACGAGTAACCAAGAAACCATTTTCACCTGATTCAAAGGTGCAAAGATAATGAGATATATTCGATCATGTGCAGTACTGTATGTATGCATTTATTGCTTTCATTCTATAAAGAAAGCCCAATATACTTGCTGGACAATCTATCCCACGAGCGATTTATAGCTAGAATTGAGTTCCCTCCTGCTCTTATGTTGCACAACAAAAAATCTACTCAACCATTTCAATATCATCCCCAGTTTGATTATGCTCTGGAGCTGCAGCTGGAGCTTCATTTGAAGTGTCATTGACATTCTCTTCCTGTTTGGATCCATTTCCAAAGTAATCATCCATTTCGGCATCGAGCTCTTCTTGTGTTTTCTTCGGTCTGCTCTCTCTTGCAGGCCTTTCTCCCCCACGACCGGCATTACGATCTCCTCTTTCTCTCCTTGCACCAGGTCTGCGACCATCTCTTCCTCGACGTGGCAAAGGACTGCGCGAACGTCTCCTCCTGTCTGGTCGGTCTCCTCGGTCGCCTGGAACATATCGATCAACATTCTCAGGTGGTGGCTTGCTGACATCAGAATGCCTGATTGGAGGGGATAAAGAACGAGAACGAGGTAGAGTCATGCGATCGGCCAGGGAACGACCTGATCTCGATGGTTCGTATTGATTTCTACCTCCACGGCCTCTGGATGGACCATCCGGAACGGACCTCAAACGAATTGGTTGACCTAGAAAGTGTTAAAATGGTTATATCAAACATGGATATAGCTTTTACCATTGGCATTTGCCCCATCAAACTCCTCAATGGCTCTCTGCGCATCTCTTGGGTCCTCATAAGTTACATGAGCGACTCCATTCGAACGTCCAGCTCGGTCGTAATCGAGCTTCAAGAATGAAACACGACCAATGCGTTCGAAAAGACCCTAAAACCATGCTTAGTAACAAAAACCTTTCTGTTCCTTCTCATATCTCATACCTCCAATTCTTCTTCCGTCAAATCGTAATGTACATTCTCGACTCTAACCTTTCCGCTGTTTCTACTTTTTGTTAGCATGCAACGCTGATCGAAAAAGGTTATATTGCATACACTGGTCTGTCTTCTTCGTAGTTGCGTCTTTCTGGACGATTCGAAGAACGGGCGTCTGAGATATTTGTGAGCTAGATGGTCGAGAAAGAACGGAAAGTGTAGGAGTGATGCGTACTTCGATCATCGTATTTGTCATGAACCCATTCGCTACTACAGTCAGTTGATTCTCGATCTCTTGGAAGTTTGAGACTTACGAGTCTATGTTTCTAGAATCATCTCCTTGATATGGCTGCCAAAGGAGAGGAGGCGTGGGTTAGCTATATATTCTATTTACGTACTATCATGAATCGTCGAGGCGTCATGCACTGATTGAAGCAGTGATGCGATCTGAGAACATTCGGGAAGGAATTAAGTATCTGATGATTGAGGAGGTGTATGCACCTAGAGCGGTGAAATGTTAGCGAATGGACTCGACTCGAGACTCGAGGACTGCCGGAGAGTTCAAGAAGAGATTCTTACCTTTCTTACACCGTCACGAGGGTAATCATTGCGATTGTTTCTGCGGCCTTGTCGACCTCGATTCCCACCATTTCTCTGCTGGTTGAAGATATCAGTACTATGTCGTGTTGCAAGGCTGAGACAACATGTTCGAGGCGTCGGGTTTTGACAGGGCTTACCTGGCGATCACCACTAATTTCATCAAGGCTTTGATCCATTGTCAAATTATCGGAACGAATTTAAACTGAAGAAGGGCGGTTTGTTGAATATATTGGCTTGT
This sequence comes from Botrytis tulipae, assembly GCA_004786125.1. NCBI lineage: Eukaryota > Fungi > Ascomycota > Leotiomycetes > Helotiales > Sclerotiniaceae > Botrytis > Botrytis tulipae. The sequence goes on from PQXH01000106.1 coordinate 34,155, forward strand.
TTGAGGTGAATAACTCTCACGTACAATGCACAATACATTCAAGGATTCTCCAATACGTCAATTTTTGTGAGTCGCGACGAGGACTCGATAAATGGTCTGTGCACTTGGATCATGTGATAATTCACATGCATTGCATTGCAGCACTGCAACTAATCGCTGTTCTTTCCTTCTCCGAAATCGCAAACTTGCAATTAATGCAATCTAGATAACAAACTTCGCAGATCCAGTCCCTCTTCTTCTTGAATCAAGCCTTTCAAAATGTCACCGCTTGCTACTGTCGGTATCATCTCCATTGGAGAAATGGGTATGGGTGTTGCAAAGTTGCTCATTGCCCATAATTATCGAGTTGTGACGAATATTGAGGGTCGAAGGTTGGTTGTGTTCTTTTCTATGACATATTTTATCCAGTAACTGTTCAAAGTGGTTGCAGTTCCCATGGGAAACTCATCATCAAACTGGCTCAGATTTCGAAAGAATAGACCAATGCGACTTGAGACATGAACATCTCAAGTACTGTGAACTGTCATGTTTGGAATGAAATTGGGAGGATATTCGTGATGGATGAGCCATTCTATCATCCGTTTCAAAAGTCGTAAGATGAGAAGCTAATGTGCCTCTCCAATCATCAAAGTTGATGATTGCAAATATATACTCATGAAAATCTTCATTACTGTATCGTTATTCTACATTGAACTCACCTTCTTTGCACTCAGCCAAGATACCCATGATCGCGCTCAAAAATCCAAAATCGAACTTCTACCTACAGATGCATCCCTAATTTCACAGTCGGACTACATTCTCTCGATTGTTCCACCCCGTGATGCATTATCACTAGCAACTCGGATTACTACCGCCTTTAACTCGCTCTCTCCACCAAAATCCTCTCCCCTCTATTATCTCGATCTAAACGCCATAGCTCCTGCTACTGCTCGCTCAGTCGCTTCTCATATTAGTGCCACATCGCCATCCATCAGATTCATCGATGGCGGAATCATTGGCGGTCCACCTAAACTCAAGAACGACACCACTACTCCTAATACCACGGCATCTATAGATCCAGACCTAGAACATGCTTGGAGCCGTCCTTCGATCCCCATCTCCGGACCTCATGAACTTTCCAAAGCTCCTGTATCTGGTGCACATTTAGCAGATCTTTTGAATACCAATTATCTCGGCGAAGAAATTGGCAAGGCATCAGGTCTTAAATGTTGTTTCGCTAGTACGACGAAAGGATTCACCGCCCTATGCATTCAAGCGTTCACATCCGCTCAAAGGTTGGGCGTCTTAGGAGAATTGGAGAAAGAGATGAGCGAAAGAGTACCTGGTTTATGGAAATCGGCAAATGGAGGAATCACAGGGATGCCCCCAAAAGCCTATAGATGGGTAAGAGAAATGGAGGAAATCGGAATATGTCACGGGGAAACAGGATTCTCAGGCGGAGAGTCCACCGATGGAAAAGGAGATGATGGAAAAGGTATCTTTGGAGAAATTGCCGATGTTTACCGGACTGTCGCAGATGAAACAGTTCTCGGAGAGGAAAAAACAGAAAAGAGGAAAAGAGGAAAAACTGTAGAAGATGTGGCTCAATGTATGACCGAGGGTCTCGCAAGTAAGAGAGCAAAGAAGGAATAGATTCATTTACTCCTATTGCGAACTTTACTTCTTACGACTCGGGTTCGGTGTCATCTCGTCTCATCCCGTGGATTCTATTTGCAGAGTAAGATTCAGAGTGTGAAGGAATAAACGACACATAGATAGAATATTGGAAGGGATTACAATCCTTCGTGAAATCCATCGATACAACGTTAGATGATAAGTACAGTACCCATACATAGCTGATCAGAGAAAAATGTAATTATACTAAATATGAATATCCTACTCATGTTGATTCAAAATGATACATTAGTTAGTCGTAGGAGCAAAATGACTGTAAAAGGAAATACACATAGATGATGTATGTAAAAGGTTCAAGTGTGAATCATAATTCGCTATCGCTTTCGTTCATTCCGCAAGCGTTAGTATTATACGGACATTTCATTAACATCCTCATTTCTCGGCGAAGTCCATATCTTAGGGATATGAAATATCGGGTGGAACATCAGGGTGTTATGCCAGTGCATAGAATTATGGGCTTGTTCTTCATGCTGTCTTGTGTGTTTTTTCCATTATAATAATTGGTATGAGTAGGAGGATTAGAGCGTGTGGAATTATCGGATTGGTACAGTTCATATCTTTGAGTATATACATAATGGATATTGTGTCATTATATCGTTATTATATACGGATATATTTACCCCTGCATGGCTACACTACGATCTAATCCATATCCATAGTGTCTCTCCTACAATTCAACACACAGCATCCCATTCACCACCCCCCTTTTCCTCATTTCCATAAACAGATATCGATCGTAGATACAAAGACTTTGATACCTAGGTATGTGATAGTAATAATACAAAAAAACAAAAGAAAGTAACGAAAGTAAAGAAAAGAAAAACCACACCCTCCACTCCAGACAATCCAAAACTTTTCGCTCGCTCGTTGAACGCTATAGTATGATCTCATTATCCTGTTTTGTAGCTACAAACCCTCCTCTGCAACATAGAAATATAAAAAATGAACCCCTCTTCTCCTTTCCCCAAATCTCCAACCGTCGTAAGATGGAATATTTTTAAATAACCGGCACTTTACAAGACCACTCATATCAACAACCCCAAAAGTACAAAAGAAGCCTGTAAATACAGTAATCCCCACCCACCAAGACTCATCCTCACACCCGCACTCTTCTTCTTCGCCGTCTCTGTTGATCCTCCAGCACCCACAGTCATAGTCCCTACAACCACAATCCCTGTTCCTCCCGCAGCCAAACTTAATATATCTCCACCCTCCGTCACTGTTCCTCCAGCCGTAAGCGTTTGTCCCCCAATGACCAAGCTGTTCAACGGAACTACACTTTGCAAAGAAGCAGTACTTGTTACAAATCCACTATTTGCATTGACAACCACCGCATTTCCAGTAGGTGATAAAGAAACAGTAGATCCATCGACTGTAATAACGGAGCCAGGTTTCAGGGTTTGACTACCGATTACAACTCCAGAGGCGGAATTTTTAGTAAAGGTCGAAGATCCAATTACCACGACGTTTGAAGGAAGAGAGGTAGTACTGCTAGGAGGAAGAGTAATAATAGTACTTCCCTGCGTAATCGCACCTCCGGGAGTCAAAGTGGCGCTTCCAATGACGAAATTTGATTTAGTGAAATCGGCTGTTACACTAGATGTTCCGACGACAACGACACCAGGGAGCGGTTCAGTGGTGGTTGACAGAACGGCCTTAGCACCATTGGATGGAGTGGGCGTGGGCGTAGTGCTTGTGGTTACGCCATTGATGATGACTGCAGAGCCGGATGGAGCAATGGAGATACGTTCACCACTTACCGTGGCTTCGGAACCGGGTTTTATGGTTTGTGACCCGACTACGAAGTTAGAGCTTCCTTGACTGAGAGTTAGAGAATTGAATACAACGGGAGCGATAGTGGTTTGGCCCGGTAAAGGCTTGATAGTTGTTGGAGTTATAGTCGGGCTGGAAATTGTTGTGGTCACATCGGGATTGGTATTTACGCTGGTGGGTGATACTTGGATGCTGGAAATAATGGAAGCGGTGTCGGATGCCAAAGGTAATTTTCCTGTCCCACCCGTTTGAATTCCAGGATTGCTAGCTACGGGTTGGGTGCCGATGACATCACTCGTTCCAGTGGTTGGGAGAGCTGTACTTTTGTCACTAGGTAGTCCAACTGGGATTCCAATAGCAGGAGTAGTAGTTCCAGTAGTTCCGGTAGATGAAGGTGGAGATGCAAGACTTCCAGTTGCAGTGTTAGTTGGATTGCTTATTGGAGCTGTATCTACTTGCTTTGTTCCAGGAACAGATATAGGGTTTGTAGAAACAGATGGAGTTGCTGTAGATACTAGTGGGGATGATGTGTTTGAAGTATTATCAGCTGGTTTGGTTCCAGGAATAGATACTGGATTTGTTGTTACCGGTGGTGATACATTGCTTGTTGTACCTGGTAGCGGTACACTGCTCGTTGTTCCAACTGGATTAGACACAAGCGGTGATGCAATTGATGGAGAGACTGTTGACCCTGTCGGTGCCGCATTGGTCGCAGTATCAGTTGGTTTTGTTTCGGGTACAGACACGGGATTTGAAGTTGCTTGTGGAGTTGAGATCGCTTTGGCAGTTTCAGTCTGAGCTTTAGTAGTTGACGATGTTATTGGAGCAATATTTGAAGTATCTCCTCCGCCATTACTAGTGTTTGAAGTCACAGGACTAGTCGTAAGCGAAACAGGCGAATCGGGTAACTTTGTGGTGGTTGGATTTGAAGTGGCTGCATCAGGTAACTTAGTGGTTCCTACATTAGTAGCAGGAGAGTCAGATGACTTCGTCGTAGCTGGTACGACCGGTGTGCTGCTTGGTGAGATCGAGGTAAGAGGATCGGGCAATTTAGTGGTTGCCGGATTTGAAGTAGGAGCGTCAGGTGATTTGCTCGTAGCTAGATTAGAAGTGATAGGAACTGCAATGGATCCAGGAACTGTAGATCCTGATGGTGGTATATTGGTTGTAGTATCAGCCGGCTTAGTCCCTGGGACAGACACAGGATTTGTTGGGTTACTGGCTGCAGGAATCGATGGAGATGTATCCGGAGACTTGCTAATCGGGTTGGTTGTTTGTACACTGGTTTGAGAAACAGAAGTAGGCGTATCTGGCGATTTGCTGACTGGACTGGAAGTGATTAGATTGGAGGTAGCTGGGTTGGAAGTAATTGGATTGGAAGTAATTGGATTGGAGGTAGCTGGGTTGGAAGTAATTGGATTGGAAGTAATTGGATTGGAAGTAATTGGATTGGAAGTAATTGGATTGGAGGTAGCTGGGTTGGAAGTGGCAGAAGTACTATCAGATGTCTTACTAGTGGTTTCAGCCAGTTTTGAAGTAGTAGAAACACTCGTCGAGACTATGATACTAGTAGGTGAAACAGAACCTGGTGTCTTCGAAGTGGAAAAGAATGAAGCAAGGGTGATAGTATGTGGGCATACTGGTAAGACTTGACCGACAACCGAGAGGGTTGCCGTACAACCTGAAATAACACTCGTATTCATTTCTGTTGATGATGGCTTAGAGAAAGAAGTTTGAGTGGATGTGGTTTTCGTGCTTGATTCCCCTTGTGTCAACGCAGATGTCTTTGAGGAATGTGGCTTCGATGATTCTGATTTAGTACTTTGGCTTGAAGTCTGAACCTTACTTGTAGGTAATGTAGTAGGTTCTGTTACTTCTTTTGCCGTCCCTGTCTTCGAAAAAATCTCTGAAGTTGAAAGCTTTGTTGTATGAGAAGTCGTCGATTGCTTATCAGATAACGATTTGATAGACGCGAGGGACGAGTTCGAGGTCTTGGGGGTTTCGCTTTTAGTAGAAGAATTATCACCTGTAGTCTTACTAGATAATGAAGAGGATATATGAGAAGCTCCTTCAGTTGTTTTTGTAGTCTCAGTCTTTTCTGATCGATTGGAGGAGGCAGTGCTACTTGGATGGACTTCCGAGGTCTTAATCGATGTAGATACTCCCTCTACTGAACTGCTATGCTTTGGAGTTTCACTGACTGGTGATTTGACACTTGTTGTAGCAGTTTCAAGTACTCGTGTAGAGGTGCTTAATTTCTCGCTGGTACTTGTAAGCTTTGTACTTTGAGAAGTAGTTTCCGGTTTTCCTGTAGTAGAAGTCTCGGCAGTTTTGCTCGTGATTTTTGTTTCCGATGTACTACTTTGTCCTTGTACACCCGAGCTATGAGATATAGTATCTGATTGCTTGATCACAGAAGAAGTTTGTCCTTGCACACTCGAGCTATGAGATGTAATCTGTGTCTGTTTAGTTGTAGACGAAGAGAGTGATTGTACACTCGAGCTGTGAGATGTGGTAGCGTCGGGAATTGGGCTGTGAGTACTCGACTGCTTTCCCGAAGATGCCTCTTGAGTGATCTGAGTGGTTTGAGTAGTTTGAGTAGGAGTAGTCTGAGTTTTAGTCTTTGAAGATACTATAGCTGGTTGAGCTACAGTAGTGGATTTTAATTCTTCAGTCGATTGATTTTGAGTTTGAGTCGGTACCTCAGACGCTTTCGAGGTTGAGAGGCCTAGAACTGATGAAGCTGATGAAGCCGATTTGCTTATTTCTGATTTGCTTTCTTGTATTATTCGAGCAGAAGACGTTCTTGAACTTGTAGAAGTTGAGAAAACTGATGAATTTACTGAGAGGGATAGGCTTGACTCCGATTTGCTCTCACGTATTGTCTGAATGGACGATCCAGATGTTTCAGAGGTCAAGACTGCAGTCGTAGTAGGTACTTGCGCAGAAGATGTTAAACTGAATTCCGATTTGACTTCGGGTGTTGTTTGACCAGAGGAAAGCCCAGGTGTCTTGGACGTCAAGATATTTGACGATACCTTTGAAGGCTCCGAGCCAATCTCCGATTTTGACTCACGTGTCGATTGGACAGAAGTCTCAGACGCTCTCGAAAGAGAGCTAGATGTAGAAGTTATTGAAGGTTGGGTCAAGCTAGCGTCAGACTTGGACTCATGTGTCAACTGAAGAGAAGATTCAGATGTTTTTGACGTCAATGTCCCCGATGATCCACTTGAAGATACCAAATTAGCATCAGAGCTAGATTTTGAATTTGGAACAGTAGAAGCTGGAACAGTTGGCTGGGAGACTATTGTTCCAGAAGAGGGTATCGAGAACACAGTCGTAGATGAAGCAGAACTGGATGCGATAGACTCGCTCTTGGTGGTAGAAATCAGATTTGGGGATAAGGAATCGGTAGACTTGGAAGTACTAGAAATACTTGAAGGCTCAGACTTTAATATATCAGTATGCGCCGACGAGGCAGATGAGCTGATAGTTTTTGAAGATGCAAGGAATTTTATCGATTCAGCTGACGGTACTGTCAGTGTGAAAGCTTTTGTTGTTGTCGTGCCACCAGATAAAGTCGTCGAAGAAAGTGGTTTCGAAGATAACTCAGATATCTTTGATGATGAAGATTCACCCACAACACTTGAATGCAACCCAGTGGGTGTGGTAGAGATACTTGAGGGCTGGGTTGGATCACTAAGTGTTTTTGATGTCACTAAACTTATTGGCTCAGTTGACTTTGAGGTGACGGTACTAGAAGCGATAGCAGTATTTGAAGATTTATCGGAAGCTTCAACGGGAGTTTTCGAAGACTGGAATGATAAGGAGGCTGAGTGGGAACTAGTAGGACTAGACTTAAGATCTGTGTTGGAGGTTATAGTGTGTACCGATTCTTTCAATACGGATGACTCGGCCGAGGTTTTAATGATAGCCTTTTCAGAAGCAGATTCCTCAACGACAGCTTTATTAGTAGATGGAAGCGATGTGGGTGTATGAACGATAGTGACAGTGGTAGGACAAGCTTCTCTTGCGGCTAGTAAGGGCTGGCCACTTGTTGAAGTGACTGTTGCCGTACAAGAGATAGACAATGTACTAGATGAAATGAGTGTGGTGGTCGGAGACCCTTTTGATAATATGGTAGAAGAAGTTGTATGCGACGATGAGGTTCCATTAGTATACCTTCGAACTACATCATCTAGGAGAAAAGAACGTATCAGCAGATGTAACACTTAACGCCACAAGATGAACCAATCCCACAAACCAATATTGACTAGTCTTACCTTGGTCTAGTTTAGGAAAAGCGGTTACTAGATCTAGAAGCGACAGGGTGCCTAGAAGAAGAACTGGCGAAACTTTCATGGTGAAAACGGGACAATACGCCGGGCATCAACCCGTTGATAAAGTCTTATGAGGACATAGAATTAAAAGAGACAAACGACGAGAGAAGGAGGAAAAGAACAGAATTGTAAGAGGAGGAGGTTCCTATATTCTTCTTGAAAGAAATGAAACCCTGGGGCTGAGTACCTGGGTAGGATATTGCTCACCCACGAGCCTGCATCACGGAACAATCTCATGATGAAAATTGGAAATATATTAAACAGTTGGGTTTGTAAGTTAAGTCACTTGGTAGTTGAGAAAGTAGCAAGTTAGATCCCCATCCCAAAAATTACAGGGGTGGTTTTCCCCTTCGCGATGGAATGGAAGGCTGATCAACGAGATCTTCATTAGATTATTTGCTGATGCAAGAGTTCGATGCTGTGCCTGACACTAATGGACTTGCATCGTAAATAGAGTGACTTACTCCATTCGGCAACTTAAATCCACCGTAAGCAACATGCGTGGGCCAAATATAGAGCCTCCATCATTCGTAAACAAATGAGTGGAAGGAGCGGTAGGTTGAAGGATCAAGAAAGATCAAGGAAGGTCACGAAAGCGGCTGTGCCAGTTTGTGATGGGATGAATAAGACTCGGTTGAAATAAAATACAGTAATCCTAGTGGACACTTCAATATAATAGATGTGGCCCCCTGCAGAAAAAGGTACACTGCGTAAGGAAAACAACGAAGCACCCGAGGCACCTACAGATAACGATAGAAACCGTTTTCGACCAACCTGGAGAATTAGTTAGGTGTGGGTGCACTGTGAGTGTGAGTGTGGGTGCAATGCAGTATGTTGGCTGCGCATTCTTCTCTCTCTTTCTCTTTCTCTTTCTCTTTCTCCCTCGCTCTCTTTCTCAGGATATTTTTGGAGGCGGAGATATTCTGAGGTAACATCGCTCCATATCACCAGAAACCTTGGAGTAAGACGGAATTCCTAGAGATCTGGTAGATACACTTAAACAGGTACCCTCGTGCGATAATGTAATTTATCAGATTAGCAGTACGGTGGGAGGATCAGTAGTGTAAGGCTTAGGTGGCAAATCTGGAAATGTATAACACACTCATCATTTCCAGAAGTCTAAACGCTGCTGGAAGTGACGTGAGGAAGTGTTTTTTCCCCAGCACGATATCTGCCGTACTGATGTACCTCCTCGTATCACAGTGCCCAAACATATGTGAGAAAACTGGGAATTACTGGAGGTTACAATAGAAGATGGCTTATAAGATCAAAAATCGAATACGGCTGCCTGTTTCGTGTGTGTATGAACGAGTAGTTGCACAGGAGACTCGAATACATTGGAGAATGGCCTCTTTGGGGGCTCTTTACGATGGTGATGATGATGATGGTGGTGATGGCGGTGATGGTGGTGGTGGGTAGTCTCGAGATAGTCTCGTAATGTAATGTACTGCCGTGTACCTAGGTATGAGAATTCTTTAGCCACTAAAAGTATTTAGCGTATGATTACCTAAGTTTAGGCTTTCTTCATGCCTACACCTACCTACCTATCTAGTAATCTACTCAATCTACCCGAGCCCTCTATACCTTCTAGGTAATTCTTGAGACTTCACAACACGATATAAATATTTTAATGATACATGCATATATATCATATCATTCCAGAGCTCTCGTTACTGTCTATCATAATATTGTAAAATTCACAACTATGGTCACTCAAAAAATCATCAAATATTATAATATACAAATCGACCAGCTTCCACCGCGTCTCCGAATCCGACAGCTTCTTTCCATTCCAAAGTAACAATCCATATTTTAACAAACCATACCATCTTTTTCAAATCTCAATTACCACCAAAAAAACTAACCGTCTGACATTCTCACTCATCATCATCCCTATTCCACGTTTTCGTAAGAATCCAACCTCGATTAATCCGATCCTTTGGAAACAAGGGTCCTTGATTTTATGTGGAAATCAAATGACACGAAGATATCGTTACATCGTCGCGGATTTGAAGAATCAACCCCTTGGTTTCTTTTGACAAAAAAGAAGCGGAAGGTCAGGGTGGGAGATACTACTCTGAATTGCAGCACATTATCGCATCACTTTGCCTTTGAAAACTTGAGAGCTTCACTGAGGATTTTGAATCCAGATTTAATGGATCAAAAATCAATTAACTCGCTGGTCGTGTTATGAAAGAGAGCCTCGTTTTACCCCGGGTTTGTGTTTCAAAAAACTCAACTGAAATCATTTTGCTACAATTCTCGGGGATCCTGATAGACTTATGATAGAGTACAGTATGGGGACCTCGGAATCACCTTCAAGCTCCCTTGTCAGAGCTACACAGAGCTACACAAAAGCTTCATAAAGACTAATACGGTACCTTTTGTTTTCGTCATCCATCTACCAAGCGAGGATAGATTTCGGCCCCAAGGTTATACAGACTGGTGGACCTATGGTCTTATGAATCTCCCGCTTCTACAAAATGGTGATTGAAGATTGGTTAGTCATATACCACATATAGTTCATGACAAAGCCAAAGATGAATCCTTCTCATTAATTATGCTAACTGTCTAATCTCGCCCCTCTCTGTGTGTAGCACCATTCTAAGCTCTAGGCAAATTTGATAGAAGGTGTTTTTTCCTCCTCCTATCCATCCGCAGATCCTGGCAGTTGAAATTATCTGACACACGAAATGATAGTATGGTAGTATCATATAGGTGCCCGGTATGCACAGCACGTTTTTCGAATCCTCCAGGTTCTCGACCTTTCCTACGTACAGTACTTTTCTTTAGACTTTCCCGTCTTGATGCAGATCTTGTCGGAAATTTGTGTTCAAGTTACACCTCGTTCGTGCCGTTTGAACCTGTTTTCGTCTTTTCTCTTTTCTCTTTCTTGTCTCTCCTTACCAGCTATTGTATCATAGCCAGCATGTTCTGTCTTTTCAACAATTATTAATCTTATGAAACTCTCCTTAATGATATTTTCCAATGCCGATGTCTTCTTGGGGGTATCTGGTCTTCGCCCTATTGCCTATCCTCGGCCTTATTGAGCAGACTTTGGCTTCAGAAACTTCATCAACCCCTGTTACTCCTCTCACTGTCCTTCCAAGTGGTAATTGGTAAGTTTTTGTCGATCTTCAAGCGTCTATCTAAGCACGTCACTTGTTAACGATATCATTAGGAATGGTATTGACGGGAATTGGTCAAGCTTCTGGCTTACAGTGGGAACACCTCCTCAACCTATCTTGGTCTTCATCTCAACAGCAAGTAATCAACCCTGGGTCGTATCACCAGATGGCTGTACCTCATCAGACCCAGGAACATGTTATAGCTCGAGAGGTTTGAATTTTAATTCAAACTCGTCTACCACATGGTACGTGGATCATATAGAATACTTTGTATAATCATAGCACTAACAAGAGTTTAGGGTACCAAACACCATTAATCCCGGAGGTGAATTTGCTTTGGAAGTTGAGTCCAGTCTAGGACTTACTGGCATTGGAGACTATGGCAACGATACCATCGTGTTGGGATCCCCGGGTAGTGGCTCTCCCTCCCTAGGCTCACAGGTGCTCGCAACAATCGCCACTCATGATTTTTGGCTGGGTCTCTTTGGTCTTAATCCGGCACCTACAAATTTCTCGAGCAAAACTGAACCTGTCCCAAGTTATATGTCCAATCTTAAGTCTCAAGGCCATATCCCATCATTATCATATGGCTACACTGCAGGTGCCTATTATCGTAATGGTGGGGGAGCCAATGGTAGAGGAGTCTTAGGCAATCTTACTTTAGGTGGCTATGAAGAATCTCTCTTCGTACCAAATAATCTTACTGTCGATTTTGCCACTTCTGGCGATGACTTAACGATTGACGTCAATGCTATCACGATTAAATCACCGGGTGGGACGTCGCAAGTCGTATCATCGCCATCATCCTCTTTTCCAGCTTTTATTGACTCATCAGTCCCATACCTATATCTACCAACAAGTATATGCCAAAAGTTCGAAGAAGCTATTGGTATTACCTACGATTCAGAATCAGAACTGTATTTACTGACTGATGCTCAACACACTGCACTTGTCAACCGAAATGCCTCTGTTGTATTTACTCTCACAAATTCGACGTCCAAAGCCATGGTAAACATCACACTTCCATATGCTGCTTTTGATTGGTGGGCCGAGTATCCTCTTGTACAAAACAGTACTCGTTATTTCCCTCTAAAACGAGCAGCCGATAATTCGCAAATCACACTTGGACGAGCATTTCTTCAAGAGGCATATCTGATTGCCGACTACGAACGTTCCCAATTTTCCATTCATCAACGCAATTGGACCACATTCTATCCCACCTCAAATCCAACTACAATCTTCCCTCTCAATAATCCCGCACCATTACCTTCGTCTTCAAAATCAAAGATTTCGACTCCTACCATAGCAGCCATTGTACTTGCAATTCTTGCTTCATTAGCTTTAACCCTCTGTCTAACAATTTTCATTCTTCGCCGCGCACATCAACGCAAACAAACTCCTGGACGGTCAAACACCGTTTCCACCTTCGCATCAACTTCTCGAAGCCTCTCGAAAAAAGAGTCGTTTCGATCTGCTCCCTCGTCTCCTTTACCTCTTCCCTTCATCTCCAGCAAAGACAAAGCGGACAAAAAATCTAAACACGTCTCTAATGCGCCTTCGGAGCTAAGTTTCTTCGACAAGGGCACTAATTCTGTCCTTTTAACACCATCCAATCGCTCATTGGTGTCTCTAAACATTGGTAAAGCCATTGGAAGCCCCAATCTCACACTGAATCCTCAATATAACAATTCCGGTGTTTCTATCTCCCGAAAACCCAGCCATAGCAATGCAGCGGATACTATCCTTAACAAAAACCTCAATTTGGTCCCCACCGAACCGAAACCTGCATTCCATCTCGCAAGTCTTTCTACACGTCGTAAAGAGCGTAAGAAGAAGAGAAAAGAAAAGGCTCAAGAAATATATGAATTGAGTGGTGGTAGTGATGCTTTATGCTGGGCTGAAATGGATGAGATGGATGAAGAACTAGAGGAAATGGATATGGATAGCCGTGCAAGTAGTCCTGCTTTAAGCGCACTCAGTTTTGCAAGCAATGCCGCTCTCATCACATCTAATCCCGAGAAATCAAAACCTTGGATGGATAACGATCGTGAAATCCGTGGGAGTGGAAGCATCATGAATATGGGCATGAACCGAGACAGTGGCATGGAACGCATGAACCGAATGGACAAAGAAGCAGAAGCATATCGGGAACGAAGCGGCGGTCATAGTCATCCCGGGACGGGAAATGACACTGTGACGACGAACAATAGCCGTGGGCGGGAATCACACTTTACGAATACGACGATGGGGATGGATACTCCGACCGATGGGGTTGGAACGGGGGGGACCTGGGAGTTCGAAAAATATTTGGATTCGAGTAGATTACCTTGGGTGCAGAGAGGAAGTGGTTTGGGCGTGGTGATCGAGCCTCCTTCACCGGTGGCGCAGCCTGTTGCGGCAATACCAGCGTTGAGGGAAGGAGCTCAGGCTCCGGGTAAGAGAGTGGAAATTGTGAGAGATTCAATGAGGATTCCGGGACAGAAGAGGGAGAGTGAGAAGGGGGTTATCTGGGGAAGATTCTAAGATCTTTTACTCGCAGACTTTTTTGATCTCCGTGTTTATGTTACTCTGTGGCAATGTAACACATATTACCTTGTAAGTTAGTATTCGGAAAGAAAGAAAGGAAAAAAGAAAATCGGGATATTTATGGATTATGAATGGGAGTGGTTTTATATATTCACGTATTTGCACGTCATTATCATTGTCTTTCTACAAGGAATATTGGGAGTCGGGATATAAACAGGACAAGGCTTTAGGAAAGGGATTTGGAAGATAATCTCATGATTTGATACCTGGGTTTGAGAAGAAAAGATGTGGAATTTGAAGGGAGGGGGTTTATTACTTTCTTATGGATATATTTTTCAGCAATTGAAAGGAGCTATATGAATAGTATTCAATAGGTTTCTCGTGCCAGTTAAAATACCATCTCGGTTGTCTGAACAGCTATGGTATCTCTTTCATCAATGTCGTTTATGGATTAGATCATCGTTGACTCCATTATATCCCAACATATCTCCTCTCAGCGTTTCCTTAACATACGCGCTCGGGTTCTGAAACACCATTCATCAATACATATCATGCCCAATCCCATCTCAAGCCCCCATCCCATAATCTATCCCTCACACCTCACCCCGCCCAGTATAAGGTGGTGGCGCCCCAAGTATCTCCACCTCTCCATCCACCACATCTACTTCATTCATTCCATTCCTCTCATCATTACCATTCATTCTCTCTCCTCCATCCCCTCTCCCCCCAACCTCACAATACCCCATTCCCCCTCTTCTAAGCGGCAACACCCCTCTCAATCCCTTTCCCCGCCTTCCAATTCCGCCTCTCCGGAGAGGAATCCTGGTACTTGATTCTAACGTATTGGTTCCTTGAGCTTGAGGAGATAATCGTCCGCGGGCTTTTTGTGTTTCGGTGTAGATTTGATATTTACAGATGAGGAAGAAGCTGATGATGATGAGGAGGAGAATGAGGAAGATGGAGAGGAGGATGTAGCCCATGATTGGGATGGCGGGATCCATGGTGGGGAGGGGGATGGTGGGGTGAAAGGGAAGATTTTGTTGATGATGGGAAGAGGGTGGAAGTTTCAAGGTGAGGCTGGTGGCTTGGTGAGGGTGGGAGTGGAAGTGAGACTGTGAACGTAACAAACGTTGGAATGTTGCCGGAAATCGTTGTGGTATCTTGGATACAGACTTCCTGGTATGTGATAATACGATTTGATGTTTGGATGATGATCGTAAAGAAATTGTAGATGTAGAAGGTGTAATCTGAATTGAAAGTTTGTCTAGACATAAAACATCAATCCACTTACTTAAAATCTCCAACGGACTTGGAATTCAAAAAGATGTTGTGTATGACACGACTCTAGCAAACAAATACATTTGGGTGAAGTGACTTAATGATAGTGGTTACAGTTATAAACTATGATTCACATCGAAAACATTACTCATGGATGAATCATCAAAGTCAAACAATCATCACTTGTACGGATTTTGAAGCTTTGAATGAGATGAGATGTAGAATCTTTATTGTGTAAATTCCTAGTATCGAAAACGATGCTCCTGCACAATAAAGCCCATGAGACTACAAGTCCCTGCTTGTCAAATTTTTTCCTTCCCTTCCGTTTCCATCCCAAAAATCAACGCAGCATATATCAAGATCGCCCGGCGAAACGTATCATGCCAGCCAAATCTATCCAGTTTCCGAAATCCAGCTCAGGAAATCCATATACTAAACATAGCCATCGATAAACTCAAGCCCGAGTAACAATTCAGCTATACGGTGGAGGAGGAAAGACCGTAACGTGCGAATCCATCTCTCTAGATCGGCCTCTGATTTCAGCGCATGGAGAAGGAAATACCGGGACTGGACCAGAGGGGATGTAATTCATTGATTTCACAGGATTGCTGTGAAGTGCGAAGTTTCTTTCGTCGTTTTTAGTTTCGGTGAAGATACTCGAGGCCAAACTAGATACTTGAGATTGTTTTGGAGTATGATTGACGACTGGAGTATTGGTTGTAGGTAGTTGATCTGTTGTTAAACCTTTGCGATTTCCCCAAATCCTGCGCCAGATTCTTGAAGTCCAACGCGTGATTATGCGATAGACATTTTCTAAAGAAAGAGCAATAGTGTCTGAGACGCGCATCATACCCACAGCTGCTATGAAAAGAGGGAACGCAACGATAGCCGTAATTGTCCAAAAAGCAAAACCAAAAACGCAACCCACAGCAAGAGGCGACAAACCTATGACCACCAAAATTTTGTCGAAAAAACAATGGACTAGTTGAATTTGGTGCTTGCGATCAGTGGCGTAGAAGTAATCAAGCATTTCCTCCCACATTTCGAGAGGATGATAAGACCGCATGTCTAATGATTCGCAGAGTGTGATTGCAATGGTGGGAAGAGTTTCACAATCTTGATTTAAGCCTTTCAGATCTCGATTTGCGTTCGGGAGCTATGATTCAGGCACAATGATGCTAGTGCGGGTGTGAATTCTTGCAAACCGTTAGGCTCTCAGGATGAGACTGGAATCTCAGAGGTGGAGAGATCGTAGTGGAAGTCGATATAGTATGACGCTTGTACTTGTGTAGCCTGATGTCGTATATTCACTCGAGCAGTCGGTGAAGTCGTATGATGTGGGTAATTAACCTTAATTAGCGAGGAGTTAAAAAACTATCATTTTCTGAACTTCCATGAATACCTAGGTAATAAAACTCCTTTTCCTCCATAGTTCTAACTCTAACCCCTCCCTCCTTTCTCATGAAGTTACATCAAGGTTTTGCCAAATAAACGTTCGGTGGTACCTTGATCATGGCAAATTGCTCCAGTCGCCGTGCTCTAGCTTGCGCTTTCTCTTCTCTACTGATCTGAGCCTCTAGTTTCCTCTTTTTGAGACACCCGTATCCACAGAAGACGAATATCAATATGAATACTAACACTGCCCCTGCTATGCAGAAAACAAGACCGGAGATTGAGCTATTACTATGATTTGGATATGTGATAGATGTAGCGCTGTCCATGTCTGGGAATCGTAATCTTGAGATGACGCCCTTATATGATTGTGGGTTGCTTGAGCGTGAACAATATGCCTCGGGATCGCGGTGACTTTCAATGATGAGAACGTATGATTGCAAGTGTAATGACTATAATCACTAGCTTTTGAAGAGTGTAGGAAATAATTTACAAGAATACGTGTTCTCTTTACATTTATATGGATACATAATCGAAATTGGGTGACAGATAGGAGGTTGGGGAAGCGAAAAGGGGCAGGCAGGAATGAAAAATGCGCCTTCAAATTTGGGATGTGCAGGATGTTCACAAAAAACTTGACTTATTAACAATCTCCACAGATCTTGGAAAGATGCGAAATTGTCTGGATGCAAAAATACCTATGTAAAGTGGCTAGATTATGAGACTAAGATGGGATTGTAAGGTGCCGATTTTTGTCAGGTCAATTCCTTCACCACCGCATTCTTCCATTCCAGGAAACATTCCAAAGCAATAGAACGACGGAAAGACCACACGCAAAACAATTTTTGTCATTGAAGTGTGTAATGTGTAAGTTAACTTTCTGAAACCTGTGAAAAATAGTCTGGACGATAAATGGAGTTTGGTGCATAACAATACCACCAAATGAAAGTCACTGAGTTATTTTCAACCTCATCTGAGGTTTGACTAATTCAGAGAGACTTGAAGAATTGAATAACTTCCAGAATTCCACGGCTCATGTCCATGACTATTTTTGAATGATTATTCACAGCTATCAATCACTATGGTCACTGGAACTGAAATAGTGGTAAGGGAATCTAATTCCTTCTTAAAAGTTTATGAATAGTGCATGCTGATTGGAACAGAAGAACTCTAGAAGGGAGAGTAGGTTTGAAAGGACATCGATGTGGTACAGAATCAATGTCAAGAAGATTCGATCTCTGATGCCCTTAGTCCAAACACCCTTCTCACAATTTCCCCATGCCGCACTTCCAAAATACACATGAACGAAAAACTGCAAAGAAAAAATAGTCTCCACCAAGCACTATGAGAGTTCAGAGCAGTAGCCTGCCGATGATGACGCATTGAAATATTTCTTCCCTGAGAGTGTTTGAGATGGATGTGAGGGGTCGATTTCATGGTCAAGAGCCACCGTCACCACCGTCACCACCATCACCACCATCGGGGCCGTAATTGCCGTCGCCACCACCATATCCGCCACGATTATTTCTATTCCTACAACAGCAGATGAGGAAAGACAGTAGAACAACAAGTCCACCTCCGACTGCTAGTCCAATAATGAGATTCTTCTCCATTTCGTATCTAGGTTGAATCACTGGTTTCGAAACAGTTCTTGATTTTTTTTGTGAATTGGGTTGTGAGCTTTGATGTGAGTTTGTAGGATCTAGCAAAATTGTATGAGATATTTGTGAAAGAATTTCGCGAGGGTAAGAATATATCGGATTCGATGAATCGAGCAGATAGGCTGATGCCCTAAGCGAGCTGAGATGTAAGGACTTGATTTATTCTTTATCCTCAGAAAGAGCTTTATTATCAAGTAGTACTATCACAAACTGCTGAAGTGGTTGATGACGAAATTCGTAATGGAAATCGAGCTGATGGAGTGTTGAAATTTGGGGCATAGGTGACCCTTGGAACTCTAGAATTCTCAAGAACAAGGTATTAGGTTCTCATTAACGAGAATGAAAAAACGAAATGACTCTAATTTCAAATTCACTATGATGAGGGGTGACATCACAATGTTTGTTGCTTTCAATTTGCTCTTTTCGATATTGCTTGATCAAGAATCTATCTGACATCAACTTCACAGGCTATAAAATACGTTTCAAAACGTCTAATAGACAATCAAAAGCATAACAAAACTTTGCTTACCCATAAACGTCGACAATAGAAGCGAGATAAAACGATGAATGAGAACCTTGATTATTCCTAAATATCCGAGCATCTATTTAACACAAGAAGTCCTTTCAAAATTCCTATGTAATGTTTTCGAAAACACATCTTGATGCTCAATTACCATTGTCCGAACATCACGCAGACAATACAAAAGAAAGAAAGAAGAAAAACAAGCACAATCTCCAAGGATCCAAACCCCCAACTTCACGATTCCGCTCTTCGTCGAAGAGATCACAAACAAACACATCGATAACAAAATCCTCGTATCAAAACCTAACAAGCATAACAACCTCCAACACCAAGAGCTAGGTACTTTTATGATCCACTTGCTCTCTAAATCAAGCCAAACTCTACGGTATGACCCAAGATGACGCAGTTTATAATGGCCATAATTTATCCATCTCCGTTCATCGTCGCGTCTCCGGCACGCTTCGTAGCAAGATTGAATTCTGCGTGCTGTCAGTCCGACTTGGTATAGACTAACGGCATTAAATTTCGCATTTGGACATGTTCGGGGTGATTCTTTGGGGGGCGTGATATCCAACTTGGATTTTGAGGAGCCCATGGTAAGTAATTTGTTGTGATCTTTTGGTAGATGACTTTTATTCACGTAGTCTTTGATGATGTGTTCGCGGGATTCCAACTTACAATAGCAAGGTAGCGGTTGAAAAGTAAAGTCTAGCGAAGATTGGAAAGTATGTGAAGGCAAGAATGCGAGGTGATGATGTTGTGAAGGCGACCTCACTTCAAAACCCCACGATGTGATATTGCCAAGCTAAGTATCTGAATTTTGCGATTTATATAGGTTGAGATGTATAGTATGGCAGAATGCTGGAATTTGGACCTTGAAAGTTGCAGTGTTGCAGTGTTGAAGGAAGTATTGGTTAGATTCAAAGGCCCCGGAGGGTCTGAAAGTATTGATAACCTTCAGGAAACGAGTGACTCCTACTTTTCCGACTAGAAATCGGCTATTAAGAACTGATTTAAATGACTCCTAAAAGTGACTAATGTCACTCTTATATGTCATTCACGCGAGCTCTCAACATCCAGATCACTGCAACTCTTTGTCGACAAGAATTTCTTTTGCCCTCTTCTTGTCTCTATAACTCTCGATAGTGTATACCATAAGTATCATGGCAATGCCCCCCACAAACACGATACCCACTACTACCAGGAGTTCAAACAAAAGAGAGAAGTCTCCAGGTAGCTCTTTGGTGTTGGGGGTGGTAGAATTTGTGGAATTGGGAAGTTTGTCAGAGGGCGACATGGTGCGGAACCGTCAGCAGTGTAATCTGGTTGAAGGCTGTGGAATCCTAAGTCGAGTCGTGGTGTGATGAATAGTAGTCGAGATCTAGTGAGCTGAAATGCTGAGAGGATTAAAAACTGAGAATGCTTCCAAATGATAAGGCGACGAGAAGTGGAGGATGTACAAATGCGAGCACGCGAAGATGTAAAGTTTTGGCGTTTAGCGATGCGAGTGCTGACAGTTCAAGTGAACAAGTTCGAAAGACAAGAAACTCAATGTGTAGTATGTGATAGAGTCTGATCTTGAGAAGCAAGTTGTGGTGCTGAGAACGTGCTGAATTCTTTAATGTTGGAATCTTGATAGATTTAGAACTCAAAAGGTACATTAATGATTAGTCTACCCTAAGACAACAATGACTCCTAAGATGTTGAATAGATGGAGAATGACTCGTATCAGTCATATCAATGATACACACAAAAACTTCAATTGCGAGTCATTGCTTTTGAGATACCGTAGCAGAGGAGTGTAAAGTGATGTACTTTGGCTAGATTTAAGTAACGGGTTGGAATCTCTAATAGAGAGTGGAAGCACATGGTTCTAAACCCCACAGACGGAACTGAGGGATGGTCTAGAGTTTAATTCGATAAATAAAGGGGAGAGCTGTTAATATATTAAAGTATAATTATCAGTAAGGTAGCTAGATCATATTTCAAGAAGATTGTTTTCTACCCTGTACAACCAAGCTCATGTATTCCCTCCAAGAACCGATTTCAACTCTCCTCCTTTACGAATACATTCAAACAAAAACCCGCATTCCGACGACCCCCAGAAAGACATAGAGAGCACGCAACTGCCACTAAGTACTCCATCCAAACGTCCCATATATATAAGCAAAACATACCAGCATCACTATCAACAAATATCATGAACAATTCCGGACTCCTGTGAATACTTCTGTCTATCAGGAGCTGAAGGCATGGTTGGCTGACTGTATTTTACCACTGGGAGCACCGGAGCTCTTCTCGCTTTCCACAATAGGAATCCAACAACAGCCGAAATGGCTACCGCGCACACTGCAACATGGAATGGCCTCAATAATTCCGACATTGTGAATTCGAGACGGGAATGTTCGTTGTGAGAAAGGCGCTAGAAATTGGAGTATGAAGTTTGAGATTGAGCTAGGAACACCAGGAAGATTTTTGAGGATTTTGTGCAACTGATGTATTGCAAATGTGAGGACTATCGAGTAACATTCTGCAACACCAAAAAATCCGGATTTTTAAAGTTGGGACCTGGAGGATGGACGTTGAGTTTTGATTGACTGAAAAAGTTCGAATAGAAATTGTGATATTATCGAGGAACGGGGAGTTTTGATAAGTTTAAATACTCAAGGAATGACTACATTCACAATGCCCATGACTCCAATACACCCGGGCTGGATGAAATGATCGGGAATCTGAGTCAACAACTAGGTACAATTTCATGTGAATCACTATGGGTTTACTAGCCAACAAGAATTTGACTGAGGAGAGGACACAATGAAAGTTGAAATAGTTGATAGTGAAAAGCAATGCAAACATTTATAGTTTCGATGAGCTATGAAATCCTTAAAACCATCCTCCCCTAGTCTAAGCCCCGTCCAGATTCACATATCCACATACATCCCAAGAATTCTATCACTGAATATTTACACAAGGTCCTAACACTAGTGTGCGATCGAAGAGGAAACTTTGACTCCTAACCCTCCTAACCCTCCTAGTCCATAGTACCAGCTCCGTACTTCATAACTTCAGCCTCGAAATTTGCGAACATGGCTGTGTCTACTGCTAGTAGTGGCCGATGTCTGCGCACTCGATGGAGTTGTAGAAACCAGGCCAACTTCAGAAATTGGATCTGATGACGAAGCAGCAGAGTTTTGGAATCCTGCTGCGGCCGACAAAGTACTTGGTGTTTCTACTGTGAAGGATGAGTAAATATCGATAGCACTACTAGAAGTAGATGTCAATAAGGGTTGTACACTGGCTGATGTAGCTGTAGCAGTCGGAATGGTGACAAATTGACTGTCTATATCGCCAAGATTTGTTTCTGGAGTAAATGAGCGATGTCTGTTGCGATAATGAGCCGATGTGCTATGATGGGTATGAGATGGGTGAACTTGAGGGGATTCGCTTTTCTCGAGAACAATATGTCTAGTAGTCAAAGTGTTTATAGGGAGGCTCCTAGCGTAGATATTGTATGAATTCGTGCCCGCCATCGCACGCTTTCCGGAATGTGGATGCTTGTTATGGGAGTTGCGCAAAAGGATAAAGGCAGCAATACCTCCTCCACAGGCAATCAAGAATGCAAAGAATATTAAACCTTGCTTAGTGTTGTGATGCATCTTTGAGGATTCTGCACGGATCGTGTGATGATTTTATTTGCTTCCTTCTTCAAAGCTGCTTGATATCTGTCTCGGAGGGGGAGGGCTTGCTATAGGCGTTCGTCTTGGATGCCGAGTATGTGTTGAACGCGTTCGTTTTGTATGTCGAGTATGTGTGGAATGTGAACGCCCTGGTGACCGAGTCTGTGTTGAATGTGAAAATTTCGGTTGCCGAATGTGTGCTGGTCGAGGACGTCTTGGAAGTTGCCCTAATTCTAAAAGGTTTAAAATAGAGTTGTTTTTGGTCTTACGAGGTTGGCGAAAAGAGAAGTAAAGAAGAATCGCGGCTACAAATATAAAGCATGCGCCTGTGATTGCATATACATTTTCTTTACTGAATTCCATAATTGGTGACTGTCTTTGTCGTTCGATCAGCAAATGATCTTGTGATCAAGTGAATTTCTGGAAAGAAAGATGACTGTAGTCCTTTTGCGTGGAGCTTAGAGGTGTGAGTGGGCGGGCTCAGATGTTAGGAAATGGGATTGAGACAAAAACAAAGTACAGTCCCTATTATGACCACTGTGCTGTATTGAAAATTGAGATTTCTCGAAATGGGAAGGGCGACCAGTTAGAAACAAATGCGCTCAAACTTCAAACGGCATTAGAAGCTCGTGTATGGATACGTGCTGTACTTTCAAATAACTTATGGATCATCACACCTCTGTTGTTTAGTAACATGTGCATCTTTCAATAGAAATTCAACAAGCTGATGGTACCAAGCTTCACAAAAAGGAGGTATCGACATGCCTGATAGGAATCATTGGCCGCCAGCCATGAACAAGGTACTTTCCTTGTCACAGCTTTTAACTATAGACCGACATAGACGTGCTGTTTTACTCCTTTGTAATCATCATCTTTCATAGTAGATAGAAGACGACCTAAAGCTTTCTTTTCAGCCCACATGAAGGGGACAAGTCTTGGGGCAAAATGTCTCCAAATCAAGCAGTCTCAACGAAAGAAATCGAAAGAAGGAGAGATGAGTATGAATATTACCGAAGTGAGTAAAACAACCGCAAAAAGTTTGAAAATATTCTAAGCTTTTGCGAATACTTCGGAACAGGATTCGAAAATGAAAGGAAACTTCCAGTACCACAATACGGAGTAGCACAGCCGTAAACTATGGCTTTGTTCTATTTCCTCTCCCCAGAAAAATAATAGCGATGAGAGGAATTCAAAGAAAAGCTAATAGCCAGCTAAGTTCTCCGTATTCTTATTTATTTTCTCAATTACCCGCTGTGTCAAATCTTATACCGCTTTTCACTTTATATTCGCTTGTGCTGCCATGTTTCAAACTGGGATACTTAGTCAAATTTAAAACAGTTACCACCAATCAAGCAGTGCTGCTATTCATTATCATAATCGTCATAAAGTGTCGTGAGCCAACCCCGTCATCATCACTACCATGGTAATTGCAGAGGCGTAGGTAGGTTCGTCCCGACTGTTACATCCGCGGTACCAATATCTCTAGGACCCCTTGGTGCCCAGTATTGACCCGACTTACTGATGTCTAGTTTCTCTGTCCATTCAACCAAGCTCTTCGCAGCTTCATCGGGCGTTACTGCTCCTCCGTCATCCCAATATTTATCAAATCCAACCCCTTTTGTCATCTCTGTTCGCATGAATCCAGGATGCAGAATCGATATAATGATTCCATGCTCCTTCAAATCTAGCGAAAGGAGCTTTCCAACCATGTTGAGAGCAGACTTTGAGGCATGATGTCCATAATTACCGCCACCTTCCTTCTCGTGTCGCAAAGTAATTGAGCCCGATTCGGAGGAGATAAGAAGAATTTTGGAACCTTTGGTGATGTTCTTGGCGCGGAACAAAGATTGGACTATGAAGGGAGGAGAGATGGCTGATGTTGCTAGAGGGCACAACGTTAGTCTACAACGCGAGATTCGGCATGATGAAGATGTTGAAAAGTACTTACTGTACATCTTCACTTGTTCATCCCATTTTGGACCATTTACAAAGTCTTCTGTGGCAAAGTATCCAGCTGTGATAATCTGAAATTTAATCAGTCAGATTTAGCTGCTGTGCAACACCCTCAACCTATTCTCCTTCTAATGGAACTGGGTTAAGTGAGCGGACATACAACGACATCAAATGTAACTCGTCCACCCTCGACCATTCCACCACCGCCTCCGAGCATACCCAACTGATTTACCAAATTTCTACCTACTCCTTCTTCTGCAACATCGATATTGGGTATCCATACAATCTTTTCATTCAGATCGGATGGGCCAGTGGCAGCACGAGTGGTTCCATAAACAGTTGTTGATTGTTGCGAAGCGTAATTCTTCGCAAGTGAAGCACCTAATCCACGAGTGGCACCTACGATTAAGATATTGGTCATATTGAATAATTGACTATGATTGAGATATCGAGAGAGGATTTGCGTTGAGTATCACTGAATATCTCTCTCTAAGCAGAGAAATGGCCAAATGTATGTGAGCATTGCACTTTGGGCTGTTGACGTAGCCATGACGTCTTTTTAGCGTTAGATGATGACAAACTTAGCGTCTGCAACCCCACGTCAACCTGTTTGGGGTTTCAATCCAGGGTGAAGCGTGCTATATACCGCGATTTAAAGCACCACCAAAAGCCCACACCAAATGGCTGGAGAACGAAACGATTCCTCTTTTGATCAAAATCGAAGGAAGATTCCAAGTGGAGTATTTTATCGCACACCAATGTGTTCTACTCATAGGGCCATTGCCTAGGCACAAGATTAACGTGGAGAAAAATATAAGTACCTACCGGTAGTAGGCGATCTCATTCATCATTAATGATATAAAGAATCGATATAAGCTTTGGTTAATCAATGATTCCAATGCTGCTACTTCATAGATGGTGCCACTAAACAGAACAATTAACTGTTTGACTGAATTCTACTCCTGGTCTCGCATAAATAGCCATCCCTTCTCTCCCTGGGGGAACAGGCAAGAGTGGGCGATAGTAACTGATAATCATGAATGTCGAAGAGAATCTCACAATGCAGCCCAGAAGCCCCCCGCAGGTTTGGAAGATTTTGTATCTACTACGTCTAGGTTTCGTCCTAACACCACAGACTAGAGCAAAACGGTTCGTTCGCAAGTCAAAGATTGAAGTTCCAGAGACAAACGATGAATCTAGAGGTTGTAACCTACAAATTCTCGATATTCAACAATCCAGTTTTGAGAAATAGCATAGTGGTTTCGAATCTCGAGGACCCGTAACATACCCCTTATCAATGCCTTCCTAACTTATTCGATGAACTCTTATTGGCTGTAGGGACGCCAGGGAGTTTAATACTGCGTACGTAGGTAAGCAGGATACGAGTCTTGGTACGAAATTAGCGTACTCGTTTGATGTAATTACATCGATATCGGATGAAAACAAGGATGGATAATCGTTGAGAAGATCAATCGTAATTTCAAAAATACATAGATTAGGTGGTTTATCCACAAAATCCTGAATCTTCTAACCTATCACTTAGTGCCAAGATACGCAGGAATCACATAGATATCCCCCCTCGAGTTCAAAGTTGCCCCCAAGGGTACTTCATATGGCGCATAATACCAGCATTACCATCACATCAGATTGGCTTATTATCCAAAAGATTATCACATCCACATTGATATTTCCGATCGTTCACTACAATACTGCGCAGCCAAGATACGAACTTCCCCTTACTAACACACTCTTCTTTTTCCATAATGTTTATTTTATACATCACCTAACGTCCCCCCTTTATCGTCTATGAGTCCCGAGTTTATATGTATGAAATATACGTCTCGATACATATCGCCTCTATAAGGGATCGCAAACACTCTCGTTAACTCTTCCACTATGGCGTCGTCACACGAATCGGGGTCCTTCCTATGGAACAGAAGGATGCACAGGAGTTTCATTTTCGCGATTGGTTTTTTGTATGTTCATGGTTCCTTGCACCAGAGGGGATTGCGCGCTCAGCGATAAGATCCAATCTTGTCTGGAGATTTTAATCCATTATCTGATCCCCAGGAATTTGGGAATCTACTCTGTACATTCAATGTACCATGCTAGACATTAATTCTAACTATTCGCAGAAGTTTGCTTATGTTAGTTGTTTATTACCAGTACGACTTGTCATCAATATCGAAATTCCACCTAGACAAACTAGCACCAGGAGGGGGCGTGGTGGGCGATTCTATAGCGACAGAATCAAATCCTTCGACTAGTGTAGCCTCGACAGGCTCAAAAGGAGGTTCGACTAACACGAAAGTCAAATTGGACCAAACGCGGGTTGCTCTCCTTCTCGAAACTCGGCCTTTACCTCACTTGCCCGCTCTCCTCTCACATTTTATATCCGTTTTACCTGCACCGTGGGTTTTCCGCTTCGTTGGAACCCCCGAAGCCAATGCATTGATCTCCTCTTCCTCATCTCTTTCCGGCCATGTCAAGACCGGAAAACTAGTCATTACCAAGCTCCCCGAGAGATATGCCATCAAAGACCAAGAGACTATAAGCATGACTCTTACAGATTTGACCTTCTACAGAGATTTTCTCGCTCCTGCGGAATGGCTTCTGATGTTTCAAAGCGACTCAATGATATGCGCAGCTTCTGAGTACAACATAGAAGACTGGATTTCCAAAGACTATTCCTGGGTAGGTGCCCCATGGAACATGGGCGTTAAAGGTGGAAATGGAGGATTGAGTCTCAGGCATATCCCTCCCATCCTTAAAATTCTCGAAAAAGAAGTTCGTGAGCCCGGTACCCCGTGGGAGGATCGTTGGATATGCGATCGCCTCATAGCATCGAATGCTGCCAAAATGCCCGGACCCGATGTAGAAGTCAAATTCAGCGTGGAAAGCCAGTGGTATGAGAAGCCCTTTGGTTATCATCTAATAGGAAGTGGTAAATTCTTGATCCCAGCCGTCTGGGATAATCAAGAGCGCAGAAAGCATATTCTGGAATACTGCCCGGAAGTCAAAATTGTCCTGGATATGGATTTGAGCAGAGAGAAAGAGAAGTTGGCCAAGGAACTCGAGGAACTAAAATCTCCAAAGACTGGCACGGAAAAGGAGAGAGGAAAGGAAGATGGACCCAAGTAAATCAATATGGGAGGAAAAGAATATAAATTTATAGAACACTCAGCAAATATACATAATACCCACGAATTATGATGTCAAAGTTGATATACAAATTAAAGATACAAATACAATTACGAATCATTCTATTCGCACGAAAATGATAGGATCATCATGAAAGTACTAGCTAACTGGCGAAGGGAGTCTCACTCCATCTAGTACAGGTCTTTGCATACAACACACTCACAAATGGAAGCTTCCCGGTTTGAATATTTACATATATTGGGGATTTTGACACAAATATATAGCCCGGCCAGGTCAACCGGAGAAACTCTTAAAATATAGGTTACACCACTACAACCAACGCTGTAGAACGACGCTAAACCATATTCGCGTAAGCATAATTTTTCAGAACATGAAAAGCTTCCTTGAACCTATAAACGTTCTAGCTCCAGCGTTCGAATTCTAACATTCCGCTCATATTTTCGATCCGTAAGGAAAGCGCCCGTCCCTAATCCATTAATGGCATTTGTACAAGATCCCTCAACCATGGCCGAATCTCAACCCACATCCTCCTCTACAACCCCCCCACCAGCATCGCCCATCACGGCAATAGACTCTTCGCTTTTCTCACAACGATCACGGCGTCAATTTGGTCTGTTCATGGGCGGTGCAGCTTTTGTTGGTCTTTCGGCTTTCGTCACTCGCAGAGCACTCGTACGAAAATATAAGATGATGCTGCCAAAATTCTACACACCTAGTAATCGGGTTCATGAAGTGGATGGATCTATGGAGGCACTGGAAGCTTTGAGTGTAGCAACTATAAATGTGGCCAGTATCAGCGTGATGCTCAGTGGAGGGCTGCTATGGGCTTTCGATATTTCGACGGTCGATGACCTGAGGCAAAGATATCGGGCAAAGATGGGATTGCTCGCGCAAGAAACAAACCCAGAGGACGAGAAACAAATGGAGGAGTGGGTCAATGCAATGATGGTTAAATTAAATATTGACCCCAAGGAGTATTCTGCTGAGAAGGGTGAGAAGAGGGAAGGCGCTGTCGGAGGAGCCGGGGAGCAGCTGGATGATGGTACGGAACAGTCCAAGAAATCATAGAGTCGGGACGGGTTCGGCGACCACAATACAATGGAGATTGGCGAATGGTGGAATGACAGCAGGGACAACCTTCACAATGAAGACAGCCAGTAAAGCACCAGAGACAAACTATACTGGCCTAAACCAAAGCACATGCGGGGCTGAAACACATTTGCGGTAATTGGCGCGAATACATAAGAGACAACTTGCTTTTTTCAATGCTTATTTTGCAAGCATTCCTTCAATATTTCTTTTGCCAGCGCGTTTTGCGGTGTAGGAGTTCTTGAGCCGAAACGGTTCTCATTGGGTCAACCAAAAGATGCGTGCGAGCATCTCAGCCACATGCAAGGGCACACCCGTAACATGGGTGCCTATATGAAGGTTACCTTTCAGCACATGGTATTGAAATATGACAAGTAATCAATACTGAATGATTCGCACAATTTCGTCAAGAGGTCGCTTCAATGTTTACCACATACTCCACCTTAAAAAGCTTAAGCTTCAACATTTCGAATAGTAGCAGTCTTTATGGATTGCAAAGTTCCAGTACGTCGGTATGTTCTTGTATCACGGCCCTCAAAATGGGCTCAGTCAGGTCACCGAGTCGTCGTTCAGTCTCCAGTGCTGAATATTGCAAACGAGTCACTCATACCTGTGAGACGATTCAAAGGCAAAGATGAGAATTCGGTTTGTTTCATGCCCGTACAAGATATCGAAAAGGATGGGAGCATTGTCTACAAAAATGCAGGGATAGATACGGAGGCCACACAGACGGATGCTCATGGTATGGCATTGATTCACAGCGACTCTGAATTTGACTACCAACCTGGTGACCGATTCTGGCTGTCCATTACTGCCAAGGGAGATGGCTACGAAAATGACGTTCCTGTCATTAACCTACGAACTATGGAAACAGGATTGGTACCGATTTCTCATGTATGTTGGTTTCCAAAAATGCGCGGACCCGACAATGAAGTTTGGACATTTGGGGGCAACATTAGAAAGCTCAAACTTCATGGCAGGAATAATTATACTCTATGGATTTGGGGCATATGTCAATACTTAAATGGACAGCCCGCAACGACTAAATATATTCAAATACCCGAAAGAAATGTCAACACTGATGAACAACAGTGGTTGAAATCCTCCAACGCTCGGTCTCTATTTTCTCACATCTATAAGAGCATGACGAAAGATTGTCAGCAGATAAACTCCCCAATTTCGTCTCCACTTCGGGCAACGAATTACAGTATGTTACCAAGAGGCTTGCACACACCACCCGTTTCGCCATGTATGAGCGACCCCCAGCCCTTGAATGAAGATGACAGTTTTACACCGAGGCTGTTATCTAGGGATTTGGATGCTGCCTGGAAAAATATTATGAATCTCGCATCGAAAGGAACACCGAGGCCTATCCAGAGTAGTCTCATACACCCACAGAGAATCTTATCCTCACCTGATGGTAGGAAATTTCGTCGAACCGACCTTGGTGATACTCGGAGTCAATCGGGACATTTTGACAGCACTGCCCGATCGTCCACCAGGTCTCCTTCTTTGGCCATGGAGAGTAGCAAATTCCGTGCTCCCAGTGATGATCTCATGGAATTATTAGCGGATCGAGATGGAGGAGGCATACGTTGCGCTTTACGCCTGCTGGATTGGACTCGAAAGCAGGTCGAGGAGAGTCGGGCGAAAGACACAGAACATTCGAGACTGTCGGCCGCACATCCACTTCTCAGGAGCAACCCTACAATACTTTTGGAGAGATACCAGAAGAAGAGAAAACTGTCAGCTTTTACAGAATTGTGCGATAGTGGAAAGGACGATTGCGAGTGGTCACATCATTTTACTTCGAAGCATTATCATCCCGACTACAAGAAATGCATCATAACGAACAGTATTCAGGAGCACGAACATTGTATCTCGTCATTACGGCCACTTCCCAGCAGTGCAGGTCCCTGTCTTCTTACTGCAGGCGCACAGGAGCATCAATGTTGCATCTGGGAAGATGAAAACACGAAAAACTTGCCTGTTACCATGAAAGAATTCGATGATGTTAAGATTGTGGAAGCTAGAAATAACTGCATACTTAGCGATGAAAAGGGCATCAAAATCCCAGACCAATTTAAGGACGAGAGCAAGAAGATCAAGGAAGAGGAATGGGCTCCTCCAAATGTGTATGAAGAATTGTATGACGGGGAAGGAAAATGGTTGAGAGATGAGCTTGCTGAAGGAAATTTTTGTAACGAAGTTCTTGAATTAAGGAAGATGCACGACGGTGATTAGGATCAAGATCACAATTAGGAGGAGCAGCATCATGAGGATTGTGGTGGTGGCTACGTGTGATGGTTACTGAATTACTAAATAAATATTAGCTAGCAAATGAAAACGATATTGATACCCATCATATGGACTCATTGTCATCAACCAGCACAGGAGCTTATGCAACTCTTCAAATGCTGCAGTAGCCCATCATATTGATACTCAAATCTAAATCAATATAGTTCCTCATTTCCCATTTCCATATTCTCGGTTATGATCTTCGAAATTCTCACAAATGTCAGCTATCAATTATGACTAGAGTCTAGAAGCCCAGATGTAGAATACAGAATACCTTGGAAAAAGCTGGAAATTCTTCGCATTTCCTACCTACTTACCGCGCCTACCTACCGGTAACTCTTCACTTGCAGAAGCCCACGAAGCACCCTGTGTAAGAGGCGTTCAAGCCCCCCTCCACCATTCTAAAAATTCAGCACCGTGTTGCAATGATTTCCAAGCGGTCTAGGAAATCCTAGCAGCAATCATACGATCAGCATGTGGAAATTTTCGCCGTGCGTGGCGAAAGAAAGAAAATGCAGCCGCAGGGCTTGCAGATGCCTGCAGTGGGATATGCAGCGGCTTCCGAAAAGGATGACTGGCATTGTTGGCTTGATAGAGAGATGATTGCGACTTGGAATTTTTGGTAGGGAGGCTCGGGAGGGAAATGCAGGGGATTGAATGGGCTGGGAGGAGGTTTATTTGCATGTGTGTGTATGTGTGTGTAATTGTGTGATATCCAAAACCTGGTTTTGGGGTAGGGAAAGGGTTATTTAGGGGGTTTGGTGGGGCAGGGGAAGAGAGACTAAGTGAGGGGTTGGAGACTGAGTTCTGGAAGGTTGGCGGGTTAGCCGCTTTAAATTCGTAATTTATCTTCCTAGGTTGTGGACTATGCTTTTAGTGTCTAGTCTTCACCGATTGGGTTTCTGGGGAAGGGTTCTATTAGGGGGGTTCTGGCCGGGGAATTGGAATGTCACTGTTTTGGCTTGGCTTGGTGGAAATTACGGAGATGTTGGTACAGCTAGCTAGACCGAATGTCTAGGTCCGTGGAACTCCTGGTTTACGTGGTGTTTGGGATTTTGTATTTTTTGGAAGCAGGAATAGTTGAACATCTTGATGTACAGTGCGCAAGTTCGCAGTCATTGTGTGTGTAGATGTATAGATAGAGAAAAAGATATTCATGATTCATTATCTTTCTTGTACATGTAAAATATTTCATCGATTCATTCCACTATCCCAAAAGTCACTTTTCTAATACGCTATTTCGTCATGCCGCAGTTGTTCGTCGTATATCTCCATTATCATTATCATAAAGTATATCTCATAACTTAGCGCCCCAATCTGGCTTTTATTCATGATGCTGTGTTTGTGTATCCAGATTGTGCTTCCAGATCGCGTCTCTATAATCTAACATTAGCCTTGAACGATGTTTGTGTAACACAATTTTGATGATTCTGGTAGATTGAGACGGGACAGGGAATCTTCGCACATACCTGTCGCTTCCGTCGACGCACTACCTGTGCTTTCGGTTCTTTAACCACTTTTCCTCCATGGTTGTAACTTGTGTCGTCGATTGTCGCCGCCTTCGTACGATATATCCCTTTCTCTCTGTCTTCCTTCATCCTGAAATACTCTCTATTCGATTCATGATTCTGATTCCGAAGGGTTCTTGGCCCATAAAAATATGGATTTCGATAAAACTGCGGGCATACTGGCTTGTCAGGCTGTGCTGTCAAATGACAGTATACAGGTATTTGATTTGCAGGGGGTATACATGCGCTGAGCGTTTTTTCGAAACCGTTTCTTAAAGATGAGCCTGGCGAAGAGTAATCCTGATCAGTATCTATCTTGAAACAGAATTGGAAATCGTGCCCGAGAGCTTGGGCGTAGATTTCGAGGTGATCGCATTCATCTTCGGGATAAAGGAGTTTTTGGAAAAGAATGGAGTAGTTGTAGCAACCTCCTACGTAGCCGAAGCAACGGTCTTTTTCTGGCTGAGGAAGCGTTTTGACTTTGCCGGCCAACCTCTGAAATGCACCGAATGCCAGATAGAGAATTCTGAGGGCCTCATGTACATGGAACGATTTAACTCTAGAATCAATAGAAGCCAACTCCATGAGCTCTTTGGTGATGTCTGTGACCATTACGATAGAAGCTGCTACAAAATCATACATTTTCTTCAACTCGTGGTTCGTGACTCCTTTCATCCTCCGATAATGCGAGAGGTAAACCTCTTCCCGGGATTTCAAGCCTCCGAGCAATGTGATGACTTCGGAACTAGAGCGTGGAAGGTACTCTGGGTATTCGCCAGTGATGACGTTGTTTAGGAGACGCATGGCATTGGTTATTGAGGACATTGTCTAGACATTAGATTAGCTTTCTTTCCTTCATCATGTATAGGAGACTAAGCTTACCTCTCGATGCGTCGGACAAATTGTAGAATAGGGCAGTATAATGGATTTTGAGATGAAAGTAGAGTTGATGATTGTATGTAGGCGTTCATTGTTCAAATTGACCAATTCTGACCAGAATATGCCACAATTACTTATATATCGATGGTGGGTAGCATACAGAGAGTACATAGATGATACCCTGCATTTGCTTCACTGAAAGCGGGGTGAAGAGGAGTGTTTGATTTGGGTGCCTTGTAGGCCAATCAATCCTATCGCGTCATGGATGACCATGTCTCGAATGGAAATTCCTTTCAATGACCAAGGAAGAGGCTGGAACATGGCAGTGAAGTATCGTTCTGTACCTCTACTTCGACGCCGGAGTTACATCCAAAAGTCGTTGTTTCTGGATGCCAGCAGGCTCCCGTATATGTCCACTACTATTTCAGCATCGGTTCCATGACCCTGCATCCAGCGGGATTGCGGTGTCTCGAATGTTCAATCGGTCTATAATTGGCTGAAATTGTGTGACAACTTTCCCCCAGCAACAAAAGCCACTGGGGCAAGGGCTGGAACTTTCTCAACCTCTACTACTCGCTCAAAATTACCAGATCAGGAGATATTCAACTTCAATCGATCTGACATTGAACGTTCGTTTGTTTGTAAGATATTTGCGATTGTCGCGGTTACAAATAACAACTCAATGGATCTCGATGACTTTTCGATTTGGGCTTGAGATTACACCCACTCAGTGTAACAGTATCACTGCATGTAGATATTTCGAGTTGAAAATGGCGGTGATCAGACAATTGAATTTGATGTATCAAATAATGTCGATTAGCAAGGAGTACTTAGGCTCACTTTGAAGATATCGTCAATATCAGTATCAAATGCTCGAATACTTGTGACAAGATAAAATTCATGTCACAGATCTCCCAGGGAATTGGACAAATCTCGGGACAAAGGAGAGACGAGGTGATGGAGGGACCGGTTGACTCTCCGGTGAATCTGAGCGATATCTCGGCGAGGAGGTTACCAGGTCTTCGTGAACCACAAATAAAAGGAGATAAAAAGAAGCATAACCAACCTTGACAGGCTCGACAGGGCATTTGAATTCCACTAATGTCTGTGCGGAAGGATTTAAGTCCAAATTTACCCCACCATGTTACTGCTCACCAGCCAAATCAGACATTGATGTTAAAAAATCGGTAACTGATCCCCCCTCTTTTAAAAAAAGTAGCAAAAGTGATTTCTATCAACGGATTCAAACCGATGGTACTCAGGGTAACTCCCTACACAGGGCTCGAACCTGTAGCCTCAAGATATCATTCCGAAGGGTTGAGTCCTCGGTAGAAGTCTTGCGCGCTACCATTGCGCCAGCAGGGAAATCGTATAATTTTTGAATGGTGGCGGCGACTAAATTGAATACATGTTGAAATGAACTTCTAAGAGAACTATCATGCACCGTGATTGGTCGATTTGCATTATAATCCAACCAATTAGTCCCGCAATATCCGAAGTGCACTCCGAATTTCGTCCGATACTATTTCGAACCAGAAGCGCAACTTCGAACCACCGGAAATGCTCGTCTCTACAACACCTCTTTGCTTTCAATGTGATCTGAGACTTTATGGAATGACAACTTGTCGACTACCAAGAAGATCCGATCGAGACTTTTCCACTTCGTAAGAGGCAGTGTCGAAGGATCCGCTGTCCTTTGACCTTTGATGCTAATCCTATTGTGGCTAGAAAGCTACGAGAGAGCATTGCGTGCACTCGTACAAATGGATTTGATCAACCATGTGTAGCTCTACAACAATGACATTGCACTTGGAATTGTGAATACAGGGTTTCAAAAGGGCGTGATTGACAAGAAGGCGTGCTTGACACCTTTCAACGACATAGGTAGGAATAGATGATGCATTCGGAATTACAATACAAGGTTTTGGCCAAGGCAGTAGCTCTTGCAAACATGGTCATTATTAACCACTAGCTACAAGATATCCCCATATTCCTCTGTGGATACTTGAATCCTACTACGTACCCCGCGAGATATACTATTGCCAAAGTCGTCCCCTGCCTCGAATATCCAAAACTATTTGCATGTTTAGATCCGTACGAAATGCCTCAAACCTCTACATACGGCACAGAAAGTGCAGCAAACAAAGATATTGGCGGCATTCCTACTATCCATTATTTCGATTACCAATCCCGAGGTCGAGGTCAAGTAGTTCGACTGTTGCTCATCGATGCAGGAGCTGCATTCAAGGATATTCGGTACACATTCGAAGAATGGCCAGAACATAAGAGAAATGGGAAAGTTGCCGAGATAAATCCTACGGGAAATATACCAGTGGTTGAGATGCCGGACGGAAAAATCTTGACACAGAGTTATGCTATCCTTAGACATTGGTCAAGATTGCTAGGCGTGTACGACGGGAAGAATGAAGATGAGAAGTATTGGGCCGATGCAATCTGCGATATTGTTGTTGATTGTAAGCGAACCCCCTTCATTTGAATGCCCTTCGAAAAATGCTCACAAACGATTACAGGGCGAACTCTGTTCATTTCAGCTTTCTTCTCTGACAACCAAAAAGAGGACTATCCGAAACATCAACAAGGCGATCAGAAGAAATACCTCAATGCAATCGAAACACACTTGAAGGGTTCGGAGCTTTCGAAAAAGGGACCTTTCATAACTGGCAATGAAATCACATATGCAGACATGGCTCTATATCAATTACTCCACGATGAAAGTCTTACTAGAGATGAACGAAAAGGACTGAAAGAGTATCCGAGATTAGTGCAATTAGTAGATGCTGTGGAGGACAGACCGAACATCAAGAAGTTCTTGAACAGCGATGCTTATCTTGGTTAGATGCGGGTATGCTTCCTAACTAGATTCGTTAAGAATAACTCTGGCATAGATTCTCGTGCTTTCACATAGAGGTTCTTTTATAGTCACTATAATATGAGCCTATTAGTCCATATTTGTTCAATACATACCATATCTTTCTTCACTTAATATAGATGCACTCTTAGTATCTTGAAGTTGTTGAGAACGAATCGAAGTTGTGAATGTGGATCTGACGACCGAGGATTGTGTGTCCAACTCAAAGTGCACACAGAAAGATGTGGAAACAGGGATTTTGTACTGAACATAGATACCCAGGTACTTGCGACTAGGTACTGGCATATAAGTAAGTTTATCGACGCTCGGCCTAGTTGACTACCTATGGTCGATTATGGAATTTGCGTCATGGGATAAGTGAGCATCAACGTTTGAGTTGTGGTGAGAAATCGAGTCTCAAAGGGAATCCGATGTGAGGCGAGAACGGATTGGGAAAGTACCTTTCATCGGAATGAGACGGAAATTGCTATAAGTCTAATTGATGAAATTGATAAATGAGAGCACTGAAATCATCTTGAAGATCATAATGATGAAGAGGCTCTCTGCTCCTCAACTTGCAGCGAATATCGTGAGTTGGAAATGTCTTTGCATCATAGAGCTGCATAACTAGTTGTGACCCTAGTCGGCAACATGACAACCATGGATTTAGTCTAGTACATTCATAAATCTCTAAAATCTTTGAGAACTTCAGAGATAGTTGTTGTATCACCCATTGAGATGACTATTTTTATGTCGTCCTGTCCTACATATGAGTAAGATTTTTGACAAGAGTCTCATGTTGTTATCAACGACTTCCTGACCGCATGTTGCGTGTTACCGGCACCATCGGCATCGATAATCTTGAGGAGAGCTCTTTGGCTCTTTGTGGTACGTCTTACAAGGTCGTTGCAATATAAATTGCTCTCGTATTGAGCGATAATCGTGTTAAGGTTCACTTATCAAGGAGTGGGGCAAATGGATTAGTGCCCTGTTCAAGCTCTCGTCACAACATTTTTGTACGAACAACGGAAGGATTACTAAAAATAATCTGCCACGATATGTCGGGATATATATCTTAAGCACGTCGTTTGGTTGAGAGCTCCGCTCAAGCTCGACCAGCTCATAGCTGTTACGAAATTTATGGTCAAGATTCAACTTCATCCACAAAGCTCTTTCCTATGCAGGAGGTATCAATTCATTCTACGTCAGCTTACATCTTTGAACAACAACGTCCCTGCTTATCAAGAGGTGAACTCGGATGTTATCGTGCATCCTCTTGTGAGAGGTATTTCGACCTGCCTCATTCAGTATGGCATCAAGGTCAAGGAACTAGGGTCTGCAGATCTTGAGAGGGGTAAATGCAGCTGTCCCTGCCAAGGTATAAATGATGGAGAAAGTTCTTCAGCCTTTTGAATTGAAACTATCAATCACCTCAATCAATCCCATCCATTAAGATGGTGAGAACGAAGATCTCCGGCCTTGTTGCCCTCGTGGCTCTCACACTTGAAGTGAGTGCGATTGTTGTACCACGTCATTTGGAAGTCCACGAAAAAAGAGAAAGTTTACACCCGAGATGGTCGAAAAAAGATCGTGTAGAGTCACACAAATTATTGCCTATGCGAATTGGCCTGACGCAAAACAATCTTGATAAAGGGCATGACCATTTGATGAAGATGTAAGTAACATCAACCAAGACAGAGGAGAGGTTCAAAGTTAACCAGCTCTTCATAGATCCGACCCTGCTTCTCCGCATTTTGGACAGCATTGGACTGCCGAAGAAGTCATTGAGGCTTTTCGTCCCACTCAGCAAACGGAAGATGAAGTTCGAAAATGGTTGATTGACTCCGGTATCCCAGCCGGACGTATTACTCATTCGGATAACAAAGGATGGTTTGCATTCTATGCGACTGCTGAAGAAGCAGAAAATCTGCTGTATACCGAGTACCATGAGTACGAAGATTCGATCACTGGTGGTGTTATGCCCTCGTGCGAGGCATATCATGTCCCCAAGGATATTAGAAAACACATTGATTACATCAGTCCCGGTATCAAACTCCTTGCACCAATTGAACACCCAAGCAATAAGTTGAAGCGTAATGCTGAGATGTTGGAGCATGAAATATTCAAAAGGAATACACATGGGTTACTACGAGATGCTAAGCACAGCTACAATGGCACCAATGCCACGGATCTGAGCACTTGCGATATTGTTATCACTCCTGCTTGTGTTGCTGCACTCTACCAGATACCACCTGCGACTTTGTCACATCCAAACAATTCCTTGGGTATTTTTGAGTCGGAGTTACAATTCTACACTCAAAATGATCTTGACTTGTTTTTCACAAACTTCACAAAGAATATTCCAAAAGGCACACACCCGATTCCAGCAAACATCGATGGTGGAATGCAATCAACAACTGATCCTAATTACGCTGGTGGGGAGGTAAGCCTCGATATTCAACTTGCGTACCCGATCCTTTACCCACAGCAAATCACTCTCTATCAAGTTGACGATTTTATCGTACAAGCGAATCAGAATGATACGTACACTTTTGGATTCAACACTTTCTTGGATGCATTAGACGGAGTAAGTTCAATAGTACGGTCGAATGTCAATATTCAATTAGCTCACACCTTCTAGTCATACTGCAACTACACTGCCTATAATGAGACTGGTAACGATCCATACTTGGATCAAGCCTACCCAGATCGACTTACTGGAGGATGGCAAGGATCACTCATGTGTGGTACCTTCACACCCACCAACGTAATTTCTCTATCATACGGTGGACAAGAATCCGACCTCCCAATTTCATATCAAAAACGACAATGTCTCGAGTATATGAAACTGGGTCTCCAAGGAGTATCATTCCTTTTCGCCTCAGGCGATTCTGGTGTCTCAAGTAAGTACAAAACATCGGCTGATTCGGGTCAAACTTTCTTTATTTTTGCAAAAGAAACTAACACATTGACTTAGACTATCCGGACAATATCGACGGCCCAACCGGTTGTCTCGGCCCTGATCTCAATATTTTCAACCCGACTTGGCCTGGTACATGTCCGTACGTAACATCCGTCGGCGCCACAAAAGTGTATCCCGGATATTCCGTCTACGATCCCGAATCCGCCGTGTTCGACCCTGCCGGTCATCCATACCTTCTCAATTATTCTTCCGGGGGAGGTTTCAGCAATATCTATCCAATCCCTGATTATCAAGCTAGTTTCGTAGCAAAGTTTTTTGAGGATCACAACCCACCCTATCCGTACTATAGCGCGTTAAGTAATGACACCGAGGATATTCAGACATTGCCTGATGTTGGCGCTTTGGCGGGTACCACTGGAGGTATCTATAACAGAATTGGAAGGGGTATTCCTGATGTCGCCGCAAATGGAGATAACATCGCTGTGCGTCTATTCTATTTCATTCTGACATAGTGATCTTGCTAACAAATATTAGGTGTACAACGGAAACGACTTTCAACTCAGCGGTGGTACATCAGCCAGTACACCAATTTTTTCCGCTGTCATCAATCGAATCAACGAAGAGAGAATCAATATCGGAAAGGGACCAATTGGTTTCTTGAATCCCTCGTTATACGCTAATCCAAGCATGTTGAATGATATTGTTAATGGAACAAATCCGGGATGTAGTACCGTGGGATTTTCAGCGGTGCCTGGGTAAGTCTTCTATTTTTCCTTTCTTGTGTAATATGAAGGAGTTTTGGACAGATAGAGTGCTAACTTTATGATTTATAGATGGGATCCAGTTACAGGTCTTGGAACACCTAATTACCCAAAGATGTTGGAGTATTATTTGGGTTTGCCATAGTGTGGATTGATAAATCTATAATTCTGAGATGATATTCATGATATTTTATGAGATAATTAAACCGGTAGAATTAATATCAGGAATAAATTGAATACCTATACAAACAATGCCATTGTCCCAAAGAATGGATACTGAAAACAAAGCCATTGTTGTCCAATATACAAAAAATATGTACTGTATTGCTGTATTATTTTACAAATTGTTGCATTCACGCCACATATCGGAGATCTCTCATCCAATGTGCCAGAATTCTCAGTATGTACTTAAGGCAAGCCATGAAATGACTCTGAATTTATGATCGTCGAAAGTACGAAGTGTATAGGAGCTCTATATTCTTTCCTTGCTCAACAAGGAGCACTCCTCGCTTCAAAATGTATTAAACATGACGATTTCTATATCACGTAATGGATAGATACCCCTATCCAAGAAAATCTACCTTACCTCTCCTCATCTGAGGATCTATTATCATCATCATCATCATCATCATCAAGGGAATATACAAACCCCAACTCCCGTACCCATCAAAGGGGTTCCCACCGCACCTCTCTAAACACCATTCCATTCGGATTATCCACCAACACCGCCACCCCATCTCCCAAAGTCCTCCTCCTCTCCCAATCCGCCAGTTCTCGCTGCGCTCCCCCGTCATCTACTCGAATCCTTATATTCATTCTCTCAATTCCCAATCCCTCTGCCACCAACATGTATTTGATTTCGTAAAATGACGTCGCAGGGTGTAAATCCCGCAGATATATGTTGCCGATTTGTCGGTGGAAGAGATCGTTTTCTATGACGTGGCAGATGAGGATAGAGGGGAGATATTCGCGTGGGATAACGGCCATGAGTACGGGGTTATCGGGACCCACTTGGAGGCCTCTGGGGAGATTGAGA
This sequence comes from Botrytis tulipae, assembly GCA_004786125.1. Lineage (NCBI taxonomy): Eukaryota > Fungi > Ascomycota > Leotiomycetes > Helotiales > Sclerotiniaceae > Botrytis > Botrytis tulipae. Next base: position 74,605 of record PQXH01000106.1, read on the forward strand.
GGAGGAAGTAGATTTTGACGTGGAGCACGAGGGAGTCTGGGTGGGAATTGATTTATAGGCTGAGGTTGCGGCTCGACTGGGAGCTGATTATAGTCTTCGTACGCGGGAGGCTCGGGGTAGTTGGGTGCTGGTCGCTCGAGGCCTTCGCCCCATTCGGGCTGCGGTATGATTTCGCCTTCGGGGGCTTGGAGCTGGTAGGCAGGAGGAAGCTCGTCGGCGTTGGCATATACTACTGCTGGGGGATCAAAATTTTCGGCTCGAATTACGTTGGCACGGTCAGGTGGTTCTTGCTGTGGAGGCGCTGGAGGATCATGAGGTGGCTGTGGGGGTGCTGGTGGAGGTGCTAGACGGGGTTCTGGTGGTCCGGCTTCAAGGTCTACTAATTCTGGATTCATTATAACGGGGGCCACTCGAGGGACAGCTGGAGGACGTACTTGCTCGGGAGGAGCTGCTGGAAGAGGTATTTGCCCAGGATCGAGAGGAGCGCGTGGTGCTGGCTCTGGTTGAGCGTCTGGTTGAGCGACGGCTAGATCTGGTGGGAGAAAGCCAGCTTCCATGTTCGCTTGAGCAAGGCCAGCTCGTGTGGTTTCAAACAACGTTGCAACATCTGGTCTATTTGAGGGCTCAATCAAAAGACATTCGTAGATAGCATACAGCAAGCTTCGACTGTATGGAAGATTCAGATCCTTGTTCAATCTCTCCCATCCATGGGCTTTACTCATTATAGTAGGCCCTCCATTAACTAGTCTAGGTGTACCATCACTTCTCTTTGCTTCAAGATCGTTCCAATTTACCGATGTCCTACAATGTATTATGCAGAACATTATTAGACCAACTTGCCAGACATTCGTTTTCGACGTGTAGACGACCGATTGAAGTGTATTATCTTTCCCAGCCTTGTGATGAGTGGCCCGACTTTGCAACCATGGTCTTTTGTCAATCATATCACGCGCGCGCAATTGTTCTGGGGCACGTGAATTGACATTTCCTAAATTGCCATGTTTTCGATGGTAAGCTTCATCTTGGGGAATCTTAATTTTAATCGCTCTTCGAAAAGAACCGGGCACGTAGCCTCTATCTCTCAAATGTGTTGGATGCGGGAAGTCCTTGATGTATATATTTTGTGGATTGAGATCAAAATGGACAATGTTGAGATCGTTGCCCCTGGGGTCGTATTGTCGACGGTAATCAGCTGGATCTTCAGTACCGTGTTTCATAATAAGTAGACTCCGAGCAAGGCAGTGAAAGATCTCCCACGAGCTTCGTTCAGAGATCCTCGTATTATGCCTCATGTTCCAGCCTATCAAATCATCGAGGCTACTATTACAATATTCCAATATCATTCTTTCCACTCGCCCCACGTCCTGGCTCAAAGTGTTCTTCCCTTCATCTTCCCAAGCTCGCTTGAAGAGCTTCACAATATGATGGTTATGACCAGGTGGAAGTAGCGATTGTAGATTCTCATAATGCTTTGACTCGTCTGACAACTTTTGTCCCATCGGGTCTTTCAAATTACGAAACGAGCAAGGACGTTGCTTCGCAATTATATTCTTTGGTCCAAATTGTGTTTCCGCTCTCCAAAGGCCTACTAAACAATCACTCTGACTTGAGAGAATTCTTACACCTCCATATATCTGATTCAATGGTTCATTCCACGTCCAGGTCATGTCAAGCCATCGCCTCCGACGACGCCGCAGCCCAATATCACGCAATGCAAGGGGGTCCCGGGGCGCTTGTATATCCGCTGGTATCCCAACATGCTCGGCAGGATCTGGTCCTGCGTAGAATTCGAGGTCCTGGTCAAGGTCGGGATCGTAGGCATTTTCTTCTGCCATGATTTGTTACGGATATTCGATATGCCACGGACAATAAAATAAGTTGTTTCAATCGAAGTGCAGAAAATAAAATAGATGGATTGTCATCTATAGTGTTCGAGGCAGGGCTCATAAATTGTTGAACAAAGCTTTCTCTGAAAAGAGACAAAAGAATGTGACAAGGCTCTTTGTTTGTTTAAGCAGCCGCTCTAAACGAACAATTCCATTTCCGGTGACTGAATTACATTGAAAAATAATTCTTGCAACTATTTAGTCGGCCTTGGAATGGAATATGAGACGGAAAGGCTACGCAACTTCTGGAAAACATGTTTATGATGTAAAATCTGATTTTGCATTTATTTCCATGCCCATCTTTATGTTTAGTACTTTCTGGTCTATGAAAAGGAGCCCTAGGAATAAATCAAATATTTTGAAGTTATCATAAACACACATACCAAGGAAACCTAAAATCACCAGTCCGGTTGGGACATCTCCTACTATCCATTGAAATAAAGTCAGTTGATTCGAGAGCATGTGATTATGGGACCCATATAGATTTCACAATCCTCAATTTGACGTGAAAGCGTAATTCATTTGATAGCTCTGACTGACAATAATTCCCTTGCTTCATTCCTAAGTACGTACTAATTTTCTACCTCAGAGCCAGCTCTGTTAATGACATCTTACAGAGATGTACCGCTTGTAATAGTGAAGTGAGGGGATAGTTTGATTTTCAAATCACACAATATGATCTCTCTGCCATCCTTCTAGCCTTGGTCTTAATAGTAGGTTTGGTGTTTATGATCAAGGAGTTGTGGCGGTATTGGATGAGTTTGGCATATTTTGAGGCATAGTGACGTCGAGCACAACACTTGAGTCTTTAGCGCGCTCACCAGTGGTGGAATTTAGATCCACGGGCGTGGAATTAGTTGCAGTTCCCTTCTCGTGTATGATTGGAGTGGATCGAACAACAGTCGTGGCTTTTTCCAGTGGTATTCCATTCGTGATATCTGCCAGAAGTGAACCCTATATCTAGTTAGTACTGCTGGTTGAAGATTCACCTATATCAAACAGTTGAGCTATGGCACAAAACGGGGAGTTCTTACCTTATCAGCAGCAAAATCTGTAGGTGGTCGCGACGGCATATCTTCAGGAGCTAAAGTAGAGGATGCCAACTTTACCGCCGGGGTTTTCTGGAGATCGGCGTTTACTCTATCTGTATGGCTACTCGAAAACTTTAGTGCTTCATCAATCTCACCTGTCAGCTCTTTGATATCTGCTTCAAAAAGTTCATCTCTTGACATATTGAGCCTGGCTTCCTCAGCCTTTTCAGCCTCTTTCTGTTTAGTGTTCCCTCCAACCGAAACCCACAGTTCTTCCAATTCGTCTCTCCATCCCAAGGCATCTGCTAGTTTCCTAACGCCACTATCGCAGTCACCAAGAACAGCCACATCATCCAACCTACTGCCAAAATCGCCCACGGAGATCATGTTAAACAGCAGTCTTGGGACCGTCTCGGGGGCAAGGGTTGGCAATGTTGCAAATGGCTGAACACTCAAGCTGGTGCCCATCACAATGACAAGATCAGCAGTAGCGGGAATCATTTTGTGAGTGTGAAAGGCTTCCGGTAGTTGTTCGCCAAAGAACACAATATCTGGTTTAACTAAACCACCACACTGTGGAACCAGACAAGTTGCTGGGTCTGCATCTTCTATAGCTTTTTTCATCATATCGTCGGGATATTCAGTCTTGCAATCAATGCACCTCTGAGTAGCGAAACTTCCATGTGCTTCGATGACCTTTGCCGAAGAGACCCCGGCTCGACGTTCCAAACAATCAATATTTTGTGTGAAAAGCATTCTGAGCAATCCCTTCTTCTCGATCAACGCAACGAAAGCATGTGATACTGTAGGGTAGAATTTGCCAGGATAGAGTTCTTTTGCCAGAACATAGAAAGGAGCTGGATTTTCGCGGAAGAAGTCGATATCGAAGACCGCTTCTGCATATGGAAGATTCAGTTCGGCAAGATTGGCGTATATACCGGTCTCTGGTGAACGGAAATCTGGTATGCCCGCACTAGTGGATATACCAGCTCCTGTCAAGACAACGATGTTCTTTGCTTTGCCACTCTTGATGAAATCCGCAACTCCTTCGATTGAACGGGCTGAAAGCGTATGGGGAGGATCATTTGGATTGATTTGAGGTTGAGACGCTTCTTGACCCATGTTGGCAATGTTTCTGGTGTGTATAGCACCCTTTGGCTTGGTTGAATGGGTGAGGCTGATCACGCTTATTGTAGATTTGTGCAGATTTTCTTATGCCTTGTGAAAGTGTACTTGGGCAGGTAGAGAGACTGCAGGAAAAAACTGGATGATGATTTAGAACGCGACTCTAGATGTTTTCGAAAATTCAAACGTGTAGATATATGGGTACACAAATGTAAAGACAATGGGCATAAAGATCCAAACATCAAATTGTATATAAGATTACCAGAGACAGAGTGAATAATGATAATAATTCTGGGTAATTCTCGTACTGACTACCAGACTACGGTACACATCCAATGAAACAATCACAAAAAGAAAGCACCAGAAAACCTGATAAGCGATAAGTACTATCACGTGACTGTTGACAATTTATCATTGAAAAGAAAGAATTAATCCATATATTGAAGAGGGAGTATTATTAGGTCTTCTCTTATTAAGATTTATGTATATATATATATATTTATTTATTTATCACATATCAATATCGGTTAGTTGATTTGACGTGTAATATCTTGATCTTTTCGATACCTACCTGAGAAGGCAAATTGTTCATGTTCTTACTTCTGCCATCACCATCACCCTCACATTTGAACCAGTTAAATTACAGAATTCTCTACTAAGCAATCGAACGTTAATAAGCCATTTCCCGTTTCTGACCTTTCTCTCCAAACAAACTTTCCGATGCTTAGGCAGCCGAATGGATTCCCGTACATTTTTGACCATCAACCACCAACCATTAACCGTCTTTGCAGCTACGTACCCCAGAGCCCAGGTGAATCCAAATTTACGTACATACAATTCATTGTTTCCCCAGGTAGATATGGAAATTTCAGCTCGATCGTTATTCACTCTGCACCCCTTGATCTGCTTGATTACGAACTGCCTCCAAGGGATACCAAGCCCTCAGCCACACCCGCCCTACTTTTGAAAACGATGAGGCTACAGAGATGCCAGTCAATCTTACCTAGGTCCACGGTACTTCTGACAGTGGATGACGGATGACGGGTGACGCTGTCAATACAATTCCCTCCAGTACACACATCGCTTTCTTGGCCGATAAGCTTATTTGGCCTTAAGAACGTCCAACGCTTCTCTTCTTCTCATATTTTATACAAGAGAGATTTCGATGCATGTTCAATTGCCCTAAGGATATCTGATACTATCATTGACTTGATTGCAAGTCGATGAATTCATCTCGTTCGAAAGTAGACACAAGGTCATGCCGGCGATCCTTTTGACCTCGTTGAATAATACAATAGTCAATAATAACACCGTCACAAATGCTACAAGTGATGTATTGCAAGTCGTATGCGCATGGCCTGTATCTGGTCAGTACGGGCCAGGTTCCCGGGTTCTGTAAGCTTCTCTATCTCTCCACCAGTCTCTCCAGAAAACTCCACTCCATTCTATGAAAACACTGCAAAAAAGTTCCAGACTTCTGACATCTAGATTCTTCTTTCTACAGATACTATGTTCTCGTAGCAGCATGCGTTTTTCTTCGCAAACAACAATGGCTGAAAGAAGCTTGTTTGGCAGCTGCATTGCTTTTCCCCGCCGTTGCTGCACTTCATGGAATAGTCCTTGCAGCTGTCCACGTGGATGGTGAGTTCCTCATAATAAGAGAAATCGTCCCGTTTTTTTGACACCTTGTGATTTAGGTGCGGTTGATATGGATATATACGGAGCTTTCCAACTGTGCTCCATAGGTGTTTTAGCTGCACCGATAACTGTGAAGCTATCACGAACATACTTTTTTGAAACCCCCGGACGAAACACCATCTTTTTATGGACTGGATTGATATTTGCTGGTAAGTATTATTCTTCAACGATTCACTTGAAATTTGCTAATACTCACTCTTCTTGCAAGGTCTGTTGAGTTTAACTGTGGAATTCATTAGGGTAAGCACAAGTCCTTGCTTAATCGACAATGACGGGCATCCAGCCTATTTCACGCGAGGAAATTTTACCTATGGTTCGACATGTGGTCTTACTTGTGATGTCACCTCTGGCCCTTTCTCCCCAATGCGCGGCGGTTCAGCGAATAATATCTACGTTATTCCTGCACCGAACAAACTCACCTTCGACACTGTTACTCTTCTCTCAGCCGCATGCTGCATTCCTGCTATACTCTCACTTGTGTCTATGTGGAACAAAATCCGTGAAACAAACTGGAACAATCGTTTCGGCCATAAAGAAGAACCGATTGATGCGCCGATTGAGGGCACCAACAATGCAACTGTCGGAAAAATGAAAGAGGTCAATAGCTTGATTAGGTTTTTCCTAAGTGCTATAGAAGTTCCCGTATTCGTAGGTGCGGTGCTGGCTATTCTTGTTCTTGGGGAGAGAAACTTTTTTAGCCAACAAGTAGCATATCAAACTGAGCCCATAGCAACTATCGGTACGTACCCACCTACCTTTATATAGACATGATACATTGCTGACTCTACTTGTTCGTTTTCATAGGTCAATGGGCACCCATTGTCGGCACTGGCCTAGCAGTCTTCGGGTCCTTATACCGTCTCCTGGCAGCAAATATGGAGGCAGACGAAGAGGAAGTATATAAAAATGCTTCAAAGCATCTCCAGTTCCAAAAACGGGGGATTGGTTTGGGCATTGCCCCAGATCTATCGCCATCGCCCTCTCCAGATGCCATTGAAATGATGCGTCGAAGCCGCTCAAATAGCAGTGGAAGAACTTCTCACGAGATAGAGCATCACGAAATAGCGCAGACTTCAAGTAATCAGCCTTCACTTGGCCTAAACAAGTCATCAACAGACGTGGGAAACAGACGGAAAGTAGCCAATGTTTTAACCGCAATCGGTAATTATGTTGGCACTGCGGCAGAGTTCCGTCTAGACGACTCTGAATTCAAACATGGAAAAGCTGTTGACTTTCCAGAAATTCCTGGAGAAGATCAGCGAAATCCAAATCTTCCACATATTAGGGAAGCGTACAATCAAACCCGCGATGCCGACGGAAATATCACTCCCGTCTTGCGTCCTTCTCGAGCACCTAGCATAAATGGTAGTATTATCTCAGGGCTTGACATTGAGTGTGGCACAGGGACTGCCGAACCCGCGTCACCTCGGTCGCCAACGTCCCAATTCTCTCCTTCGTCAGCAAACAGCGATAAGCCAAGGGCGCGCCGGGATACCCTTGAAGTTCCCTCGCAGGTTCATCATAATCTTACACGATATGATACCTCGAGATCTGAGAGTCAGACCTCGCCCCTTATCGTAGTCTCGTCCGAAACTATAGCTATACCTTCTCTAATACATACACCTCCTCCAAAGCCTCCCACACCACCTTGACCCCTAAGCGAACCGAGGAAATACACAAATGAAAATCTCGGACGCCTTCCAGAACAAGCTTTTTCTTGCCGTTCATGGCTTCAAAGAATCTAGACTCAGTGATTCTAAAATAAGGTTTTTTTCGTCTGATACGGTGATCCACGAAATTTGCATTATGTGGCATGGACGAAGGTGGTTCCACTTTTTGATTCTTAGCATTTTGGATTCACTGAATGGAATTGTGCATAAAAAGAGATTACATCACCTACCTAGGTACTATCAACAATTTGGGAGGCTAAAAATGGAACTGCCATCACGCGCCCAAAAGTCTCAACAGCCACAACAAATCGTTGTGACTTGCTGAACTCGGGTAACAGACAGGAAAAACATTTTCATCGAAAAGCTGAAGGAGAAGTTCAGGGTCGAAATTGACCGTAGGAAATATTCCACTCCGACGCAGTCTTGAAATTCACTAAATTTGGGGCGGGAAGTTGGCCACTTTTAGCCAAGACTTGGATGCTTTCATCGCAAATTTCTTCTTGGTCGGCATTCATTTCCACCTAGAATACTACAATCTAGATGAGGAATAAAGTTTAAACAGCCCGAGAGTTTTGTTTACTATTTCCGTGGGCCCGTCTCCCAAGCGATGAAAGCCTCGGTATATGCTCCGCAAGCCTACGGCACGCCGCTCCCCCAATTCATTAGCAGCGAAGACTTATCGGCCGCTCCCAAGATTGTGTCAACTTAAGGAACCAAAGGTACAAGATTGCCAGACAATCGTACGAGGTAGAGGTGCGTCATTTCGACGGCCATACCCTTTACCGGGAGTATGATGCATGTCAATTTTGTGTTGTTGATTTTGGGTCTCGACGCAAGTTGTTTCAATGACGGATACCTGCACCTCATTTGGTGCGTTTTTGCTTCAATTGTGGGGAGCATTACTCCAGCATACAGTCCGTAAGAGGACATGGAGTTGGTGATTCAATCGTTAAGTCAATCTTGAAGCCAAGTTTGAGCGGACCGCACCCCCACATTTCTTCTGTGCGTCCAAATCTTCTCTTTCTCTTCAATAAATTTAGGTCCAATGGGGCCTCTCGTATTCACTACTATAGCTTTGTGGCGTTAGTAGACTTCCCGATTACAAAAAATATCCATCTTTCCGTCTCGCTTGGTACTTTAGCTTCCTACCGGCATTAGCTCGTGTACTAAAGTCGAACTAGACTTTTTTTATCGAATCACAAACGTTATTTACGCGTACCTGAAGATCTTGCCTTTATTGAGTGCGATGGTAGTTATATGTCCACCTGCGAAAGAGGTCTTTATCAAAATACCATACTGGATAGCAACGGTTGAATGCACGAATGCACGAAGTTGCATGCACATGTATAGATATGGAGAAAAGCTCTAGTGCATTCATCCCGTTTCTTAGATGGGATTTCTCGACATTAATACATGTAAACATCATCAAAATCCATGAAAAATATGGTGTGTTGTGGAGAATTCATGTCTTCAAACAAAATTGATTGTAATATCTGGTCCCATCAGTCATTGTTATATGATGGCGGAAGATCGAGGTCCTGAAATTGGTGAGTTTACATCACAACATGATAGATGATTCTCACCAAGGCTAAATGTTGTTCAGCTGTTATTCTTTGTGTCTTTATGGGACTTTCGTGGCTGTTCGTTTCTCTTAGGGTTATTGTCCGCTTGTTCATTACGAAATCTTGGAGTTTGATGATTCTTTGCTTGCGGTGTCACTCGTCAGTTCCTCCTTCAAAATTCATTCCCTTGACTAACAGAATCAGTTTCTATACACTCTCTACGGCACAGCAGGCTTACGATCTGTGAGGTTCGGGAGTGGACAACATACCGATCAGATTTCACGTGAAGATCTCCCCAGAGCTCTCCAGGCATGGTGATTTGACGAGTAAGTATGTCAGCTTTCTTGTCTCGAGGAAACTTATCATGTTGCATTGTTACATTCCAGCTTATAAGCCGCCGTCTCCTAAACCATCGCTAATGTATTGCTCAGAAGCCTTTTTGCCCTCACAACTCTTTTTGTTCGCCTTTCAATCTCTGTGTTTCTTCTCAGATTGTCCACTCGCTCACTACATAAGAGCATCATCTACGTAACCCAAGCTTCTGTCATTACTTTTACCATAATATTCATTGTTCTCGTTTTTTGTCAATGCACCCCATTTGACTATTTCTGGAGACAATATGAAGGTGCAACAGGCTTCTGCATAGATAGCAGTATAGTTCCAGCAGCCAGCATAGCACATTCCGTTATAGGATTTACTGTGGACTGGACGCTTGGTCTTTTGCCTATCTGGGTTATGTGGGATTCGAAGATGAGTATGAAGGCCAAACTCTCAGTCTCCGGTGTTCTTTCTCTTGGTTTACTGTAAGTCACTCATAAATATACAAACTGTGGATAAGATTTGATGTAAAAAATTAGAGCCGGAATCGCAACGACAATACGTATACCTTTTATCAAAGATCTACCGATCACGAATGATTTTCTATACGCAACCACAGACATAGCTATCGTATGTGCATCTGCAACATGTCAACCGCGTTCTAATTTCTCCATACTAATTTTTATCCAGTGGTCCACAATTGAGCCCGGACTCGGAATAATTGCATTCAGTGGCGCGACTCTCCGTCCTCTTCTCCGTCTCTTTTTCCCCGAAGCTTTCTCTTCACTTTATCCCAATGAATCTCTCGGTCAAATCCAACCTTACAGAACTACCTATACCGAAAGACCAAATTATATATACAATATGAATCTCATCGCTAATAAACGAGCTTCTACATATCGAGATTCAAATTCTACATATACGGCTTTTGATTCAGTTTCGAGGGTTTCGAGTTTTACGTCGTTTACTTGCAGTACTCTTTTTGATAGTGCAAGAAGTTCTAGAAGAACACTTGGCATGGGTCGAGGGAGAATGGGGAGCGTCGGCATGATGGTAGGGTTGAAGATGTCGGGGTTTGGCATCAGAGAGGTGGATGAGGAGTTCTTTTGTGAGGGGGAATCGGGAGATAAGAAGAGAGAGAAGAAAGCGGGAGTACATGTTACGGTCGAAGAGCTTCCGGGTGAAAGTATAGAGAGTACAGAGGTGGAGATGAGAAGCAAAACAAAGTCGATGACGGAAACAGAGGAGTCGCAGTGGCCTCTCGGGAGTGGGAGTGTGTGTTTGAGTATGAGGACTTTGACGAACGATGTATATGAAAATAGGGAGTGGCCGTTGAGGCCGAGGAGTGATAGTGTGAGGACTTTGGTCAATTCAAGGTGTTCTTCTATGGGACCCGTTGGGAATGTAAGTATGGTTTAGCTATCGATTACTTTGAGAAAATGGGACAGGTTCCGGGTTTGGTGTTTTGAGAATGGGTAAAAGATGGGAGTTTGGGCTCCGACCTTATTGTTATACACCGGTCGAATATAGAATTTGAGGTTTCGTTGTGTATAGAAATTTAGATAGAAGAGATCTAGAAGGAAGCATTAGAATTCTATAGAGCAATATAATAAAGACTTGAAAGAATTTTCTGGCCCGGACTTCTGTCGGGAGTTACTAGATGATTTGGTATTTGATACATTTCTATACTGACAGCCTACGGAACGCGAAGGGCTAGTAGAGTCATCCCTCACTTATAAGTTATACTGAGACCATTTCACCATGTTTTCTCCCTTCACTTTACACTTCTTCACTCTCTACCCTCTACTCTCTCCTCTCCACACCCTCATCCTCAATCTAAATATCATTCATCACTCACACTCACCCCTCCTCTCACTTCAATCCCTTTCTCGTATACCCACTTCAGAGTCTCGATCGAGTCCCAAATCACCCTCAGATCGTATATCCCAACCCTCTGAATCCCCAAGTGAAGGAATTCCACCCACAGCGTTATACTGGCTTGTGGATGAATGAAAAATATATGTAGAATTTTGTATCTTGATATGCGAGAGATGGTGATGGGATAGAATAGGATTGGGGGTTTGGAAGTCTTGTGATTGAATGAGTGAGTGAGGTGGGGGGGAGGGGGTAAACGCGATCCTTTTTATTGGCGTGGATGGGAGAGAGATGGGGAGATTGGGGTGTGAGGGTATTTGTGTAGTTTGAGGTATGGAAGATGAGGGAGAGGGATCTGTGATGATGGGAATTTTCGTACCCTTCGATATAACTTATGGATGGATGAAATAAGGAGGGTTCTAGAGGGGAGTAGGGGGTGGAAATTGATGGGGATGGGTGCGCTGTGTATTTGGAATTTGGGTTTAGGGTTTAGGGTTTAAGAATCAGGTAGCTGGAAAATTGGAAGATCTGAATATTTGGTTCTGTATAGTGGCCCAACTTCCCGAGTGTGATTATAGGGAGGTTTCTGTTGGGGGTTTATAGATAGCAAGCATTACAAAGATCTTCTGTCGAGAGCTAGGCTTGTATTTGCTGGGGCGGGGTTCCAGATATGAGAGGAGGTGGAGGGTGGAGGGTGGAGAAGTGGAGAAGTGGAGAAGTGGAGAAGTGGAAAGATATTGAATGGTTGGATTTGAGATTTGCGGAGAGGTAGTTAGTGAATAGAGTGAAATTATTGATATAAGAATGTAATCAAACAATTCTCTCTAAAGTGTTCTAGAGGTTTAATAGCCTGTATATCTTAAAGTTAGATGAAGAAGATTTAGAGTCGCATGGGGTGAAATCCCAATATATCCACACAAGAGCGTCTTATTTATCGTCCCTTTCATCTTCACACCCGTAGATTTACACTGTTATCGATGGCTCTTCAAAATAGTCATATCGGCATGCCGAAGAGTAGGTAGATGTCTAACAAGACCCTCCAAGACCCCAAGTACCTCTCCTGAGCGGGTCGTTTATGCGAGGCAGATTCATTGATGTCGAGATCCTGATCCTCACGAAGCCTCTTCCGATATGAGCGCAGATAAGATGAGAAGGATATGATAACTCGCAACTCGGTGAAATACTGGGGGGTAATCTGTTGGATGATTTGGGCTTCCAGATAGGCGTCCGTCTGACCGAGTAGTCTTCATTCACTTCTATCCGCCTTGTGGTCAGAATGAGGGTATTGTATTGAGAGTATCTGACGTCTATCGCAGTCTTTGACGTGGAATCCTGTAGTGGACTTCATATCCATCTCATTATATTGTGTGAAGTGAATAGATAGAGAGCTATCTGTAGGTAGATTTTGCGATTGGTGTTTAGTTCTGGTTTCAGAGACGTCAGATGAGTCGCATTCACAGGATTCTTAGCAATGGAAATGTAGTTGATATTCTCCAGTCAGTGTAGCATCTCAGAGTGCTATTCTTCTTTCCATTATAACGACTGGTTCAACTACGATATGGTAAGACATCTTTCGAAAAGTCTAATGCAATGCTAGAATGGAAGGATAATGACAAAAGATAGTGGCGGAACCATAACTTAACTTTGTGTTCCTCTTACCTTCAATTATTCTTGCACAATGAATGTTTGAACGACAAAGGCGTTAGCTTGGATGTACATAAATAGCCTTGAGACCTTTCATGGAAAACTTGAAAAGGTGGAGGAATGAACCCCTCCAAGACATCTGCAAGACTGCGAGTCTTTTCAAGCTCGAAGCGCACCATGATGCCTCGTCGAACGAATCGATACGTTGTTGTCGCACATAATCATTGAGAAGAATATAAGCTCCAGCTATTCTCTCCCTTGCGTCGTTAGCTTAGCAGTCAGACGACGAACAAACTGCTTCACTCTCGTCACAACTTCAGGATTCTTCGTACGACTAAAGGCACATTCAAACCGGTGAAGTGACAGAACTTCATACATTCAAGAAGCCGACATGAAAGCTATCAATGAAGTTGCTACAAGTGCGACGGGAATCGAGACAGTGTTTCGAAGCCAGCGTCTTACAATATCAAAACGTACTCTATGAGATTCAACATATCTAAAACTTCACGGTTGTGTATTTCGAACCTTTCCTGCCAGGGAATGAGGGTATTGTTCGAGATAAACCAATTTGCTGCCATGAAACTGCATGGCGTCTCAAGAGGCTTGAGACCCGCCAACGGATAAATCTCTATTGAAATTGTGACGTCTACGCACGTTAAAATCTCCGCATCATTGAAGAAGTTCATCACCTAGTACTTTTCTCTGCTTGTTTTTCCAGCCGTCATCTTCTTTACGGATTCATCGTTCATTGGGGCTTCGACAGGGCTTACCGTTGAAGCTGGATCCTTCATCTAATACTCTTACACCATCAGATGATAGTTAGATGTATAGAAGATGGATCGATTGGAAGCAGCCGCGTTCCGCATCTCGCGATGTAGCACACCATGGCTGGTTGAGTACGTTTTCGCCTCCTCGATTTGATTCCAAGGCAGGCTGAACAACGCTGTCGCCCCAATTTTGAATCTATATATAGTGTATTAGAAGATTAGCAATTGTAACCGTATGTCCTGTGACAGGAAACTAGGTCGCTGTGACTTTGAGACTGGTCAAAATACGTTAAAAACGCATGTTGAATATTCAAGAAAGGTAGCTGGTAACAGGTGGGCGTGATTGAACCTTGTAATCCTTGACCTCGCATTCAGGCAGCAGTTTAAGCATTTAATCTAGGCCTTGCACAGCAAGCTTCATAACATCTTCACCAATGGTATCCCCGTTGTCACCGGAACGCCCCAGTTTGAACGTCGAAGTTTTTATAATCCGTAGCGAGTGATCGTTCATTGAATTGAGATATCACAATGTACCGGTGTAAGATCGCATGGTGTTCTTGGATGTTTGTTGTAAATTGAAGCAATTCAAGGTTAGCTCTTCATTATGGAGTAGAATCCTTGTACTGCTACACTCCAAACTTATCCATGACAATAAGATTTGTTCATATGTGTCTCTCGACTTGTCAGGTAAGATCGGACCGAGGAGATCAAAGGTAAGGTGACGGAAAGGGAAATTGGGGCAAGATAAGAGATACTGGAAAGGAAACAAATGAGCCTCGAGAAGCCACAAGATTTCCCTTTCTATCGCGGAAAATGCAAAGACCTTCTGAGAGGGTATCGAGGAAATAAGGATGTTGGTGATCTCCAGGGGTTCCGTGTATGTCTTATACTGAATTTAGCATCGTAAAATTCCTTTATGGATTTTGGCATGCAGGAGGAAGCCGCAACCGTGAAAAGATCGACAATTAGGCAATTTTTCTAGAATCCATTCACACCTGGCCATCGTTGCAGACTCGCAGTCTCATGGTAGTCAAGGATACCAGGGAAGTAACAAGACAGGGACAAAGAGGAGACAGGCCATGTCCATTAGTCTACAATAATATAAGAATTTCGAAGGAAGGTTCATCTTGACCTTCTACAAATAGGCATGATCTCCCACGCCTCTTGTTTCAAAGGGAGCTGAAATCCAATGAAAGCAGAACCCACTGCAGACCAACTGCAGATTTTGTACGCCTCCTTTTGGGCATGGGAAACGTGTTGAATTGTATTAGTTCAATACAAGATCACTTTCTGGGAGGCTGAAATGAAATTGATTTTATTTCTTGGGGTCCTTGTTCTCCGTTTTTTCCAGGCTTGCTCTCCTTGACCATGTGGTCGGAGATTTTCTCGGTCGTTGTAACCATTTAGATAGTCAGAAAGACGAAAATCCTTGGAATTTGTCGCTTGAAACTTCTCGATGGCGCCCTAGTGTGAGAATAAGAGTGTTACCACCAAAAGCCGAAGGTTATTTGATGTCTAAGTAGATTAAATCGATGGATAATACGGAGTACAATAGTGTGTCATCATCGTGGCTTCGGAGGCCTAAGCCTGTAACATGCATGCCATGTGGGAAAACTAGAAGCGGTCTCAGGTATGTAGGTAGCATCGGCTATTTAGACCTTTTGTCCTCGTAATGGTCGCTCGCGATCCACCAACACCAAGATATCGAGCGTTATCAAATATATCGATTACATACATTCAACATCAGGTTGGTAATCATCGATGCCGATATGATCTCGTACAGACTGTGCAGTACAGTCAGTGTGATATGATTGTGTATGTTGTATGATTATTGATGTTGCATTGGATTTCTTCGTTTGCCTCGTTTGAAGCTTTTCACAGAGTATTGCTGACGGCGAAGAAATTCTCCCCACATATGGTGGTCATGACGCACGAGTAAGAAGCTGCAAGCTGCATCTTTTCTCCCACTTTTCATCTCAAGAACCCACACAAATCAGTCAAAAGCCCACCAATCCACCAAAACCCCACGAATAGGCGACGATCCGGCATCGCTTTCATTTGATATTGAAAAATAAATCATTGATTCTTGCTGAGTTTCGCTGAACTTGGTAATTCTGGTCGGATGATATCAATTATTGCCATTACCTAGTATCTATTGAGCTGAGTGTGTAGAGAAAGCCGAAGCTGTCCTTCCGATAATGGCGTTCTGTTGACCTTTTTTGGTGCAGGTGGGTTTTTAGCGACAGAGTCCCAGATGGGCTCGGGAAAGGGAAAATAACATCACAACGCTTTTCTTCATATGGGGTTCATCCTGTGTCTAAAAAAATGTGATGGATTCAAGTACGATAGTCAACGGTTTTGACTTCCCCTCCAAGACAAACCTCCCGTTCAGATTGTTCCTGAAGAAAGGTACCCACGAGCAAAACACGCTTTTCATGCTTCATGCAACCCCATAGAATGGTTCAATGGCCGAGGTGTGTGGGTGGTGTGGTGGTTGCCGTGGCTGTCTGCATGTGCCTGTACAACGAAATACTCGAATAATCCTATAAATAAGTCCGTTAATGTTTTATGTGCACATACGACATATTGTAATATCATGCATGCATCGATTTGATTGAGCAGGTCTTCGAATCATCGGCGATCAGATGCGAAATATTGTAGCAATATTGAATTAATGAAATGAGCATAGATTTTACATACAAGTTTAATTGTTCACAGCCCATCCCATCAAGAGTTTCGAGATAGTGTAGGAAAAATACGAAGCATACGAGTAGAGTAATACCCGTAAATTCTCACAATGGGTGATAGTTTCCGGGTGTAAGAATCCGAGAGCTTGGATGAGGGATCGGACTACAGTATCATGGAAAATAGCGTAGAAGGATCTTCAGTATTGTGCTCGCTTGTGACGCATGTATCAATATTACGAAGTAGATTGGAGGCTTCATACAGGCTTCAAAGTGATTTAAAACTTAAAAGCCATTTTTTCGAAAAGTTCCAAATCATAATGATTAGGTATGTTCCATTTTACCAGATAATAAATTGTGTATTGTGTGCATCATTCAAGTGCAACATGGCTATACCGAATGTAGGCTGAATGATGTACAGTACAGGTGTATTGCATGAAATTCAAACCAAGAAAAAGGAAATCTCCACGTGTAGAGGTGTGCATTTACTAGAACATCACGGCTGTGCTACCACACCGGGCACATCCATATCACTACCATAAAATCACGACCCAACTTCATACCATGAACCCTGAGAAAATGAAGTCAAATGAACCCAGCAAATTAGAAGATCATGATTGCTTAGATTGATCGACAGCAACAAATGGTCAAGGCTTCGGCCACTATGGAGACTTTGAAGATCCTATTGAAAGGTCTGGTGAGGTTAGGGGTGTTTATGATCCATGCAACACTTTTACTCCGTAATCTCCAAAAGAGCCCAGCCGCTGACACGCTCGGAGACTAGAACCGGGGCTGTTTCCCTCATAGCATTTCGTTGAAACTTAGAAGGGATACACAAAGTCAGCTAAAATTGACAATGAGGACAAGATGAAATCTCTGAAATGGAAGATGGCGGTGGACAGGCCAAGAGTCATTTACCCTTTACCCATTCCATGCTTTTCGTAATACCCGATCTGAAGTAACGGAGTTGGGGTTTCTGATTTGGGAGCTCGTTTTGATAGTATGCTGGTATCGGATCTAGGAGAAAGTCAAAGTGTTGGTATGCATAAATGTAAGAAAAAAATACAGGAAAATACATCGTATTCTCAAAGAACACAAATACTTCCGAATGATACCTAGGTATTACTTCATTTGGACCTTGGTACTACCAAAAGCTTCCAGGGTCAAGGGGCTTGTATTGAGAGGGTGGGTTGAATGCGTGCCATTGTGTGGAGAGGTAAATCCACGATAGTGCGGAACTAGATGTGCATCCATCTCGAAGACTCGAACTATTCTTCGGATCTGGATTTCATTAAATTGTTTTTACAAGGAGCGTCGATGCATTCTGCAAATCATCGTCACTCGGCGTTGTAGGAAGATCAGTGAAGGGAGAGTGCAACCATAGGAAGCATGTCAACCGCTGTCAACTTTTCTTTAACTCTGTACGGAACATATTCATCGCCCGAAGAAAACAACAAGTAATCTTCACTCGAGCCATAGGTAGTCAGGAGCCAGGGCGTATGTGGTCTTAGTTTTACAACTTAGGCTCGTCACGCTCCTTGGAGGCAATTCAAATTTATTGGTGTGGCTGCATACTAACGTTTGATAATGCAATACTGTACTATCGAACAAGCTGGCTATGAAGCTCGCCGATTCGCGCGAGTCGTCAGCACCAAATATGGACTATCGGTCGCACTTGACAGGTTTGTCAGGGTATTAAGCGGCGGTACCCGCCAATTGTTAGCTCATAACAGCTTTCAAGACCAATCCTCAGGTGAATTGACTTATAGAATGATGAGTTTTGTAGTTTCTGTAGTTAGTGGATCAGGAAAAAGCAGGAAAATACCTTGTTCAATGGATATGCGAGAGACCTCTGATATGCACAACAAACTCTATTGATGAACCTTCCAATTTCCAATTCACCCCCGACGAACGAAAGAAAGCCCACTTTCCATATTATATCAATATAGCCAATCCACGCATGGTAGATCCCAAGAATAATTACCGAATAAATGGGTCATTATTCTTTGTTTGCTAAAGGCTCTCGCAATTGCTCCCGAATCTTGTTGCATTCCCCAAAATGATCCAAATCTCACCGGGATTGGTCCCATCATGGTATACTTCCACTCTAGAGCCTTCCTTTATCGAGCCACAATGAGCATTGTCTCTCTTGAGACTTGACACTATTAGTCCTAGCATGATAATGTCCTATGGGTGTGCAATATGGTTTAGCGGACCAAGATAACCACCGACGTTCAGTAGAATATGGACTAGGTAGGACATCAGAATAGAAACGATGGCGCCAGAAGAACAAGGATACTAGGATACCAGGTACATAGTAAGGCATGCTAGGGCTGTAGATGGAGCTGGAGCTGACAGGCATTCATTTTGATCCGGGTTGCCAATGCCCAGGGGGTGGAGCTGCTGGTTGGTGTCGTCGCATGCCTCCAGAAAGATTTGTTGATCCCTTTGTATAGATTATACTTCCTGAAGAAAGCTTTACCATCTTCCTTGCCACACATCTTAAATCGTTCTCGAAGGAACCAACGTCAATCTAACAATTGTTTAGACTTGTCATACTTCTTTCCATCTTTTCCCTCTCATTTCTTAACGATCATTTTCTTGGCCACAAACTCGCTGTTGAAGAATTGTAATCATCGTTTATAACTTCCGATATCTCAACGTCCAACCCTAAAAAGATAGGATTTCTAGACTGTCCTGCTGTGGCGTGCGTTCCTCTTCTCTCATTCGTCATCAGGGCTATTCAACTCCCACGGGCTGCTTATCCCCCCAAGAAGCATTGTTTCTCTCCGCTTGGAATTACCTGGCACAAGTAGTCAGTTCTTTCTACCACACCTCAAGCCACAGATTCCCTTCGATTCACCTATCCTCCTGCATATTACATACTTGAAGATCAATAATAATGGGCTCGTGAAGTCCCTGAAATCGATGCGCAACTGGAGTTAATGCGTTTTCTTGCCGCTCGACTGTCCCCAGACCAACCTTCGACGCCAATAAAAAGTGCCGCAGCCTGCTTAATTCGACATCATCAAACACGATTCCGTTGTCAGCTCGCTCCTTCGGATTCAATCCACCTTCGGGGTATCTTTTAACCAAATTTGAAAGGCATCAAGCAGTGAATGTTTGTATAATTATTCCCTGATCTTCAGACATAAAACTTTTTCTTCTTGGTATCAATTATCGTCGAAGTCGTGGAAAAGTTTAGTTTTGGCGACAAATAGTTATTTTTTTTTTGAGGGAAGATATTCACTGGCACTCGACATTATACGCGAAAATAGCCTCGATTGATGGCAGTCTCTGTTCAAGGTCCATTCAGCTCCAAGTCCAGTCCCTGGAGTATGGCCGATTTACCACATCACAACTTCTCAAGAGGAAACCCAAATCAGATATCCCCAATGGCCTACCCGTATCACACCATGAATCAAGGTCTCGACCAAAATATGATGCCCAGTTACGATCATCATATGGAACCAATTCGATCTCACTCACCTTTACATGGACAAGGGCCATCTCCATCTACCCGGGAACTTGATGCTTCTTCTTTATCAAAAGCGACAAAAGAATCCAAAGCAAAACGATCAATGTCTACTCCAAATATCAGAACCTCTAACAATACTGATGCGGCTGCCTTGGCCTTGGTCAATGATAAGAGAAGAAACAAATTAGGTTATCATAGAACGTCGGTAGCTTGTGGTAAGATTTGTTCTCGTCCATCGAAAACAGATGCGATCTATCTTTCAAGACGAAGTGAAAGATGAATGGATATGCTAACTTATCGTCATAGGTCACTGTCGTCGACGCAAGATCAGATGTATACCGGCTCCAGCAGATCCTCAAAATCGATGCTCAAATTGCATTAGATTAAAAAAGGAATGCAATTTCTATCCGGTCGACCAACAACCTCAGCCTGAACCTAAGCGTCGAGGCTCCAAAGCCCCAAGTGGAACTGGAGGAACCTCTCAATCATCTTCACCGTCAATTCCATCTAGCCAGATACCCGACATGCAGCCTAATCTTCCTTACCATCTAAGCATGCCGTCAATCCAGAACCTAGGAGGATCTCAGGTCAAAAAAGAAAGAAACGAAAGCTTTTCTCCCGATAACAAGGGTATGTAATTTGACTTCCATGTATTTTCATACTAACGGTTCTCCAGTCGTCACTTCATCACGCAACTTTGACTATAATGGTGGTCAAACAGCTTGGATGGCACCAGAAGTCTCTCCAGGTACCAAACCTCCAGCAGATATGTCTGGAAATTACTGGCCTGCCTCCCAAGAATCTCCAATGACTCCAGGATTCTCACCTTACACCACCCCTAACATGCACCTGGCCAATGCACAAAACTGGCAAAGCAGAGGCCATCATGGTCAGCCAGAAACAAATCCAAGAGAGCCGGAATGGCCAGCACCACAGCGATCTGTTTCGTATAGCAACTTGGAAGGAATGCAGAACAGCCATCAACATTCCGCTTATGGACTTCCCAACCCGTCGGATTCATACGCTCCTGAGAGAACCCGTGCTTCTAACGGTGCAATATATCCGCCAAACATCACAACTGCACATCCACATTCCGCCGCCGAAATCTCGTCCGCGTCAACAATTGGAACAGCCTACACACATTCTGCAACTCCAATGTCGGCGGGACCATACTCGGGCTGGAATCAACCGTATACTGGCGGTTATGCGAAAGTCTCACCTGGAGTTGATACATATGCTTCTTGGAATGGTGCTCAAGGAGGACAGCGCATTGTAGAAGAAGAAGAAAGTGTGGGAGGATATGGCGGATTCAATAGTTCTGGAGGCGGGGTCTATTATGCTGGCCAGCCGCATGCAGCAGGCCGTTAGCGGAACAAGGAATACATTTCAATCGAACAACAGCACATCGCGGATCACGGTTACGTTTCTGGATTATTGGCGCATGGAATTGGTTATTATTCCGGCATATATTGACTGTTCGATACAACAGATTTCGCGATTGGGGTAAAATCTGGGCGGGGAAAAGCGAAAGCGATAAGGGCTTTTCGCCAGGCGCGATTATAAATGTAACCTCGCTCGAAGTCCTGAATGAACAGGACGGAAAGCGCCTTTTTGTATATACTGGACACAGAAAGATTGGGAATTTCTTTACACGGAACATTGGGGTCATCATCATGCGAAACGATATTAAATGGACTGGTTTGGCGACTGGCTTTTACTATAATTCTTTTTAGGAGGAAAAAGACACAGCGATTTTCTTTTCTTTATCATTTGGGGGGGTTTTTTTTTGATATCTTAAAGTGGGATGCATCCAAGTAATCTCATGACGGCGGGGGATTTTCCATGGACACCTCATTAGACAAATGAACAGTACGGAAGAGATATTACCAGAAAAAGCAGGGATCAAGTAGGTAGATTGGTTCACTCCTGGGCAATTGGTATAAGTGTAGCGATACATGGACAGGATTCAATCTATCACTCACTGGTTTTATCCATTCAAAAAGACGAGAAGATTCAAAGACCGAGTGTCAGATTTGTATAACGTGGTTTATCATCATGTGGGCCATATCATCATGTGGGCCACTTTCACCTCAATTATCGTATTTAAACCCATATTATTCTATAACTATCAAATCAATTGATTGAAACTATTAAAAATCTAATAATCTAGGATCTATTACATTGATTTGATAAGTTCTTGAATTATGATCTGATCTTCTATATTTACTATAGTATCGACTAGAAAATACTTTTCCATTAGAATTCCCTTCTTTTTGATATTTGTTGTATTGAATCTGAATATCAACCTTTTACTGAGATAATATATCTTTAGTTTCTTGTTTAGTAAGTATTTTTCTATTGCATAATTGAATCTTTTTAGCATATCGACATTTGCTTAATACTTTATTTGCTTTTCGAAGTATATGGTTCTTTGCACTTAAAAGTGTATTCTTATGAGCTAATCTTTTTGTACCTTTGACTAGAGTCAATACAATTTCAAATATAGATATAGAAGAACTTGATTGATAACAAACTATTCGAGATTTTACTAAAATTGATTGCAAAAGAGCTTCAATCAAATTGTGAGAGGTTTGAAAAGTCCACAAATCTGGATCGAAAGAAAGGGAAGTAGGTATACGAATTTGAATATCCAGTTTTGAGAGTACAATTTCAGGATCAAATAGTATTAAACCTATTTTTTGAAAACCTATTTTTATATTCTGAATTGTAATTGATTTTTAATATATAGCTTTAAAAGCTATTAAGAATTCAACCTTCGAAATATAGTTGATATGTGTCTTAATAAATCCATCAATTTGAATACTATATGAATATTTCAGATTATCAAAATAGTTAATATCAAGTAGTTGAGTTAAATAATTTAAATATAATAATAACTTTAAATATATTATATTATTTACTTTGCAATATAACTGAAAATATATTAATTTATAACTTTCATATTCATCCAGCATCAATATTCGATATTTGCCCTTTCTTTGATTCAAAGTATACTTATTGAAATGTTTCAACCATTCTAAATCTATCTTATTGTTTATTCATCTATTAGAAGTAGATTTAATAATCCAATTTATAGGGAAATCGATTTCAGTATACCAATTGGAGAGATGAATCTATCCTTGAACCACTAAAAATAAGGGTATAGTTTCACCCTTTTTATTACCACATATAATCACTATAGCCCACTCTTTATTGCCTGATTATATTATCTTATTTTTGCTATTTTGTTTAATATTGGTTATAACTATTTTAAGGTATATTATATTCATTATAAAGCCAGTTTTATTGAAATTATAGAAATCATAATTGAGAATACTATATTTTGCCCGTATATTCGAAATTAGATGAAATCAGTTTTCAATAAGCTTAGGATCTTTGTAAAAAACTTTTTGAAAATTATAAATATAATTAAAATACATTTTTAATCTTATATAATACTTTACAAATCAATAAGCCCAGAGCTTTCCAATTTTCTTTATACCTCTTAATTTAAGAATATAATTCGCCATATCTTTTATACCTTTGAGTTTAGATAGAAACCCTTTATTATTTATATCAATTATATATTGAATAATTACTTTCTTTTTTAATTCTATAATCTTATAGATTTTATATTAATATTCTATACAAAGAATAAGATCATCCATTCTATACTGAATTGTTATACACGGGATATTATATAGCTTAACAGCTTTCCGAATGTTTAATTTTTTGTCTTTTTGAATAGCTTTAATAATTAGAATAATTCGTATTTCTTTATTAATTGTTTTTATAATAGATTGTTGATAAATCGCATATTAAAGTAAAGAGATGATAATTGAGGTGAAAGTGGCCTATATAATGATATAGCCCACATGATGATAAACCACGTTATATATATATGGATATATGTGAAGTTATTGAAATGAGATACATACCTGAGTATTGGTGGCGAGCAATTGAGGTTGTGTATGCCTCAGGCACCCACCTTGGACCATGAGTGATGGATGTCGTGCTCTAAACTCATCATCATTCGCTGTGAACTTCTACAACGAACATAACATTTAATGTAATACGGACAAAGCCCTCAACAAAGCCCCCTGTACCCCGTATAATTACCTCCTTAGTATATTACCTAGGTACTTACGGGATGTCTACTCATGGATTGAGCCGATTCGTCGGTATGTTCGAGGTATTTCTCCATTCTCATCTACCTCTACTGGTGCTAGAGTATTTCTATACTATGTACAACATCCATTATCACCATGAATACTCTGCTGAATGTTCTGGAGCCACATCCGGAAGATAGATTACATTTGCGCTTACATAGAGCGAGATCCGTTATTTTAACGGCGCAAGAGTTTGTCCCCTCTTACTTCCCCTTCTGGTCTTGACATGAGCAACAAGTAGTGCGGGATTCTGTATATGTATACACTGGCTGACATGTTTTGAAAATGATACAGACTTGTGGAAATTCGAGCCGCACAAAGAACCTTCGAGGGAGCATATATAAGGACTGCTTTGGGACAATTTAGTTTCGCTTTGGTAGTATTAAAGATCTTTACGGCCGAATTCTACAGTATTGGGGCCTTATTCGCGACATATGGAGCCGGCATTCTAATGGTCAGCCTGTATAGGAGGTATGAGGGCAACAGGCAATTCTTCAGCGAAATAGATGGGGATGGCATGGGAAGGAAGAAATTTAGGACCAGTGGGAATGCTGTGGTTGTTTTGACGACGCTGAGTCTTGTGGCTTATGTTTTACTGATTGGATTGACCATAAGGCTCGAGACCTGAAATCCATGATTGAGCTGACTACATGTGCGGCATAATCAATGGAACATATATCTCACGCGGCACAGGGCCATTTTGGGGTCTAGAGACGAGATGATCGATCTCATGGCTCGGATCGGTTGATACAGAAAGTCAAGGGAAGCAAAAAGGGCCATCGAAATTCGGCATTGATTGGAACCAGTTTTCAGAAACAAAACATGATGCGGCATACCTTTTCAGTTCAATTCTATATGAGGTTCGCGACAGTTACTTTTTCAAAACTTCGAGAAGTTGATCATCTCTACTACCTACCTAAGACTTTCCGTGATGGATGTATTGGAGGTAAATTCGCCGGATGTCTTATTGCGAATGCGATCAAACAAACAAATAAAATCATTCACTTTTCGATCGTCATAATACCATGTACGGAAGCAAGCAAGCTTATCTAGAGGATTTCTGGGATTTTCGATCTGATAAGCATCATCCCAAATTAGCTTGCCTACATATGTTTCCCTCAGGTCCAGGGAACATATGTCGAGAGTGGATTTCCTGGCGATCATAATTAAAGAATGATTCTGCAACATACTACACGTAATCTCAATGCACGAAGCCGTTAACCGTGGTCTAAAGCCTTGGTTCCAGTCGGAACACGTCCATTGTTGACCACTAGTGGCGGGATACCAGTCACTGGACTCTCTCTTTGACCGCTGAAATAGGGATATTTTAAGAGAAACTCTCCAAGAACAAAACGCGTCAGCATCTAGCAGGTTTCCCTTTGGATTAGGAGGGGTTGAAGTGATAGTCACATCGTCCACACTTAATACCTGATTCGATCGACTGCAAGATTGTTGTTCCTGGATCATTTTAGTTGGGGGGAAGCTAGGCTAAATAGCGCCCACAGAATTTGGACGATACTGATATCCGACCGCACTAAGAATGAATTGTAGCTCGCATCCATGGTAATATCGGCTACGATTACATATCTCTTCTGAATCATCGTTAGACAATTATTTCTTTCTCGTCCCGCATCTCTTTTAGGGTGTTCTTTGGCCAGGTTGCGATCTTGCAACAGTTCTCTTCAAGACTCTTTTCGTCCACTTCCCAATCACTTGGTTTTTATAAAAGCGGAGGACCGCAAATCTTAGTGAGACGCCAAAATTGGGACTTGAACTAATTTTGTTTCATCCTGATTGACACCTGCAGTCATGTACGAATTAAGAGAGATGGATGCCAGGGCCGTTTTGACGTAATCCCCGTGTTGGGTACTGCAACATGTCTCATAGTGTCATTTTCCGAGGTGACAAAATTGGCAGCCATCACAAATTTAGAACACCACAGTTGCTTCAAAAACACGAGGCTACTGTGCGCCGCTAACGCACGATAACTCCTAGGAATTTTACACAGAGCTCGTTCAAGTAACTCCAAAGATACTGGGACACATAAATACGAGTCATTTCATTCATGTTGACGATTCACGATCATAAGTGATGCCAGCATGGACTGGGAAAAGTGAGGAACATTGACATTGTCTGCAAGGTGCATGGAATGCCGGCTTCATGCAAGTTCCAATGCATATCAATCGATTTGCGCTGGATTGGGGGTGCTCGGACTCTCCTGTCATGTCGCTGCAGTAGCAATTTCCAATAGCATGCATGTCTACAGTGGTTTTTCATCCAGGAAAGTTGCTTTACAGGCAGCTCAACATCAATAACAGCATTATAAGATTCAATCGAATATATTACTCAACTTAGTACATCAGGACTTCTTGTTCATAATAGTACTTTTCGGTTCGTTCGCTACAACTATGGGCAGCTTGTTCGCATCTGCTGGGTCCAGCAAGATATATATCTAGTCAGTTCTAGTCATGATGGAACTCTATATCAATAATTTAAGTTCATGGTCGTATTCAATATTTAACGCGATTGGAGCTGCGCATCGTATTTCTATTCCATCTTCTCACTTAGTGATCGGTTGAAACACTTTCAGCAGTCAATCTGCGGCCTTTCCAGGCCAACCACCCGTGCCTTGCATGATTGTTACACAGCAGAAGTGACAATTGACCGTCAGGTCGACTTTCTCGCAGATTGCACCCTGCCTGCATAGTTTCCTTCTCCCGTAGTTGTCTACAATGCATATTAGCCATCCAGAATTCTTCCGATACCATCAGTCCCCGACTCATTCGCCGAAAGTGTATCATGCAGGCCAAGTGCCGGTAGGAGCAGTTCTTCATATAGCATCGACTTCGGTATTCGATTCAGCAGTTTTCACACTATATCAAATGCTTCATACTTTCCTTTGGAGGACTACCCGTAGTGAAGTTTTTCCTCTTGTTCAAAATTCGAATTACAAGGTTGCTAAATTCAAAATAGCAACAGAGAAGAAAGTTTGTTCAAGCAGGGTGAGTATGCCAAGATTCAGTCGGGGTAGAGTTGGTGTATGACTTTGAAACTAAATGTTTTACAGTGAAAGATACCACTCTAGGTGCCTACAGCATTGCCTCTCAGATGAACAGAATCCCTTCCATAGACCGATGCCCTGTTATTCTATCCATGGTTTGGGAGATGCCAGTTCTCTCAATATTCAAATGCTGTATAAGCGCGGAGATTCTACAACTACCTGGACTACGTACTGAAAGTCTTACGGCAGTACCCTGAGTCCCCTGCGAAGGTCTTGCGGTAGAGTCTGATCATTCAATGCCCAGGTATCTTGAGTATGCAGACTTCCGCATAGACTGACCTGTGCTCCACGAGGTCCTTCCATAGAAACTACTTGAAGATAGGCAACTGATTATGGCTTTTCTGAAGGAGGTTGTAAGATTGGGGTGAGCATAGGTCTTGGTTACTGATTGCAGAGACAGAGGTAATGTTACCAGTCGGAGAGCACGCCTGATCATCCGCACCGCCATTTGCGGCGGTAATTGAGACCATGTCACTCAAATAGTTGGTACTTGTTATCAGCATATGAGGCGAACTGAACAAATGGACATGGCCAGCACGGGTTTTGGTCAACGCGGCGAGTCTTTCACCATACCTATCTCGATAGCTCCAATTCCTTTGGCATTGCTTCACCGGTAATGGGTTCACAGAGACAGGCAAATCAAAGTTCAACAAAGTCGGATAACTTGACAAGTTTGAAAGAAGTGCTCACATTGTAGCACTCTAGTTCCGACAATAATACCTATCTCAAATTTCTTGGGCCTCACGTATACACGTGATTGACATCGACACAAATTCAATGTTGCAACACAAAACTTCTGCAAGCTTGAGGCGCGTAACACCCAAACTTTAATTTACTCTTGGCTGTCACGACATATCCTTTTCTTTTTAAGTTCCGAGAGGTTCTTCGTATACAATATTAATTTATAACTCGGGGACCTTATAATATGGTCGCCGACCTCCCACGAGGTACCAGCCAACTTCAACCAATCAACATTATTCAGCTCCGAATTGACGCTTGTCGCAAGCGCTTGCTCTGCGGCGGGAGGTTATTGAGCTCGACTATAGCAGCATCGGAGTGAGCATTTTCCCCACTGATAAGCGCTTGTCCTTAAATCAACGAACAACAAACAAACACAGGAACAACGATACATTGGTACTTACTCTCAATGATACTGTGAGCCTCAATTCGTCTATCCCTCCCACCTGTATACCCTTGTATCACGCTATCGATTACTAACCCAACAAGGCTGAAGATTTCATCATCAATAATCTGCCCCTTGGCTCAACATCCATTACGATATCGGCACTGCATGCAAGCTGAGATATTGCTGAAACGCCGTCAATCACCGTCTAATAATACACGGGTTAAAATATGTTCTTCATCTTTGTGGAACTTACGCTCGAAGAGGCGTACTGATCATCAATTAAGGTGCTTTTTAGTGTGTAATATTGACGTTTCGAAGTCGTCACACGTCCAATCTATATCTCGATCCTCGAGATCAATAGTCTGCTCATGGGTCTATAGTCACCAAGAATTACTCAACGACTAGGGTAGTGAATTTCGAATCGATCACGACGTTCACTGAATATACTCAAGGTGCCATTGTTCAATAGCATTATCACAACTGAGTTGGATCGTTACTTCTCTCAGCTGAGCAGATATCCTGCGCTCGGTTTGTTGAAACTATCCGCACGATTAACAAATGGAAGAGGGGAAAATGGAATGTCACCCGTTGAAAAATCCAGATCTTCAGGTTGGAGTACGAGATCGCGGTCTGTCCAATATTGATTGAGCTGGTCCACACTACAGTTGGTACTCGCAGGAAACAAGTCAATTCGACAAATGGTAGTGAGTGATGGGCGCCGCCTAGAAATTTTGTGGTAGCGGGTATATCCGCTAAGGAAACCACTTTGTGATAGGCACCATCGAGAGCTGGTGCACAGCCATTTCATGATCGGGCGACTTCCTGTTTTGGATATCCATTGCTACCGGTTCTATTTTCACACGGCACGTCAGCGTTTTCTTCTCATCTTGATCATGGGCTTGTTCCCTTTAAGTACAGTAAGCATTTAAAATTCTACTAGAGACAATCCCTGGCCGCTTACAGGTTGAAAACGATGGAATCAAACAGTAGGTTAGATGACTAATACTAGCCCTACAGGCTTGCTTCAGAAGCTTCGAGAGACGTTGAATCTACTTGGATTCAACATGGCCAACATTCTCTGTTTCCGGCAATCATCTTGAAAATTCACGGCTGTGCCTCCAAGTTAAGGTATCGCCAATAGCAGCTTACTTAGAGCTCTATCAGGTCACAGGCTACTATTAGCCTGAGCGCTTTTTTCCTTTTAACCCGTCTTGCTCCGAGTCCTTTGAACTTGTACATATAGAAATGGGCAGCTATCTTCGGTTGTTTCTTGTAACTATCTCTATATAAAACCGAATTCTCAAATTTCAACACTATGGCATATAACCGACAGGTTGAGGCCTTCAGAGAAGAAGAATACCCTATGATGAAAGGTGAGTTTACACAAAGATTCCGAGCTGATAGAATCTCCAATCGCTAAATTACAACAGGGAAAACATATCTTGACCATGCGGGCACAAGTAAGACTTCAAAATATCACTCCCATTATCCCTTTTGATTTAAAGTTATGATTTCTGATATTCGGGTCTTACTGCTCGTCAGAGAGCCAGACTTATACTTCTGGTCCTGAACAATTATCTACATTACGGAGCGCTGATCATGAAACATGTAGCTATATATGCGAAGTCTCTAATTGACAAATTTTCCAAAGAGATGGTGGAAAATCTCTTTGGAAACCCACACTCGGCATCAGCCCCAGCGCAACTTTCGGGGCATGTCGTCGACTCAGTGCGTGAAAAGGCATTGAGATTTCTCGGGGCCGATCCTGCTCATTTTGACCTTGTCTTCACTGCAAATGCAACCGCAGCGATCAAATTGGTCGCAGAAAGTTTTAGAGATTTAGCGCTAGAGAGTTCGACGTCGGGATCATTTTGGTACGGCTATCATAAAGATGCTCATACAAGTCTCGTTGGTCCGCGAGAACATACCAATGGTCAGCATCACTGCTTCACAAGCGACCAAGAAGTAGAAGACTGGTTACTTGGCTACGGATCTCTTCCAGGAAGAAGGGAAGATGATGAAACACCAGGTATTCTTGCATTTCCGGGGCAATCAAATATGACTGGTCGTCGACTACCTCTCTCCTGGAGTAAAAAACTACGGAGATCGACTCGCATTTCACATCAGAATACCTATTCTCTCTTAGACGCTGCAGGTCTCGCGACAACAACTCAGCTTGACTTCAGTGATCCCGACGCGTCTCCTGATTTTACCGTTCTCTCGTTTTACAAAATATTTGGCTTCCCCGATCTAGGAGCTCTGATAGTTCGCAGGAAATCGGCACATATCCTAACTTGGCGTAAGTACTTTGGCGGCGGTACTGTATCGTCTCTAACCGTAATACATGAGGCATCTTACCACAGGAAAGATGCCACGATTCATGACGGATTAGAGGATGGTACATTACCATTTCATTCGATTATTGCACTGGGGTGTGCCATTGATGTGCACCATGATCTTTATGGCTCAATGACCAACATATCCAAGCATACGATGTTCCTCACTCGGCGCCTCTACGAAGGCCTATCAAACATTCGCCACTCTAATGGTCGGCCTGTTTGCGAAATATACCATGACGCAACTAATATCCGCCCTTACACAGACGCCGCCACCCAGGGTGCTACTGTAGCATTCAATATTCTACGGTCGGACGGTAGTTACGTGTCGTATTCAACAGTAGAACAACTAGCCAACCGGAAAGACATATACGTAAGAGCTGGTGGGCTTTGCAACCCTGGAGGCATTGCAAGTTATCTCAAGGTAGCACCTTGGCACTTCAAGCGAGCTTGGTCAGCCGGTCATCGCTGTAGCGAATCTGACAACACGGAGATAATCAATGGAAAGCCTACGGGCGTGGTACGAGCCAGTCTGGGAGCCATGTCGATCCTTTCCGATGTCGATACATTCCTTGCATTTATGCTGGAAACATTTGTTGAAGACATAGGGCAAACTGTCATCATTACGGCGCAGCCGCGGAAAAAATTGCCAATAGTCAGAAGTGAGGGGGGTGTTGGTCCGGTTGTCGTAAAAGTACCCGGGAATTGGCCTATTAGAGAGCTTTTTCCCATCAACACGGGATTGAAACAGAACCCGAGGGAACAGCCGCTAAGACGGTATGAGATGTACGATTATGAGATTGATCGAGGGAGACCACGGACAAGCCATTCGACAACTTACCATTCCCCGGTTCATCATCTTTCAACCGGATCAAATGATAGTGCGATAGTGATGTCCGCAACAGAATTGAAATATTGGGATGATATTAATAAAAGAGGGGACAACGAAACTTGGCCCGAAAAATGCAAAGGAAGACATTCGAATGAAAACGAAAAGGCGAAATCAAAATTGGAGTCATGGCCGACGGAAGAAAAGGGGAAAACCCCGGAAAAGACGTTATCGAAAGCCAAGAGTTTTTGGGGCTTGAATAAAGTCGTCAAGGGCAGAACCAAGGGGTGATCATCCTGTTCGTTCTTGGTTGCATTGCATTTCAGGGTTGGTTCCGACTGCTTGGAACGATCATTTAAAAAAATTGGTGGGGTCAGGGGTGTGGTGATTGAGAAGGCGCTGGGGAAAATAGTTATTGGTGAGATGATACGTAGATACATCATCATGTATATGGTCGTGCCATGGTGATTTATTGTATGTTAGATTGCTGTTATGTGTTGTTTGCCGCGCGCGAAGACTGCATATGCACGATACTGCTCCTTGGGTTTTGCATACACACACTCAATATGTATTTTTCACAAACAAGCGCTCCTAGATTTCGAAATCTAATATCTTCGTCTGATCTTTGGAGAGCTTATGTGCGTATGTGTAACTGGATCTTATCGTACGCGTGCAGGTTATTTGGGGAAAAGTAAGCCAATCATTATTCTTACATGCGTATCAGTATGCATGTCAAGAAGTATCTTTACACATAACATAATATATAGTTCGCTGTATCCTACAACATCCTGCACATTATTCTAGATTCAGATGGCAGGGTATTAGATCTAAGCTTTCGCATTTATGCTTCTCACAGCCTTTTTTCTCGCTGAGTAGCTAACTTATAATCGTACGAATCTAGTGTGATGTATATAAAACTACTTGTTCGTACGTTGGAACTCGACACAGCCAAGACTTAGGGAAGAACCTTGAGCTTACCGTGATACGTAAACCTATGATTCCACATGGAGATTGTTCCTCACAATCAACATTTTATTCATTTGTTTCATATGATAAGCACTTTCCAATCTAATCTACCAGGATCGGCTTTGTCCTTCTTCCTTTCTCCGAACCTTACTTCGTATGTTTTTTCTGCGAGGCAATCACAAGACTAAATGCTGGATGTCGAATGTAGTATATCAGACTAGATCACATGTATCATATATTAACAATCTTTTTCGCCCTCACCATCCCGTCAATATCCATAGCCAATGTATCTACACGACGAACCCGAGCCATACGATATCAAGGCCCGAGAGCTTCACTCATCCAGCTATCCATTCATCTACTCCCCTATATCGTCTATATCGGCCCAACAATCTCCTATCCAGTCAAAGTCCACGTAACTACTACTTCGCCACTAAGAATCGACAGTTGCATCCCTAGAAAGAATGTGCTCACAAATCACAAACCGTCTATCTACGCCCCCAAGCCTCAAGATTGCCGTCCTGCACACGGGCTGGGTTAAGACAACGGTTCATGTGCCTTTAGCCTATCTTTCCTTTCTAGGTTTTGTCTGGAACGTGGTCATACGGATTGGGACGTAATATAAGCATCAGCTATACAGGCTTTGGGTTGGAATTTGAAGAAATGGGATAGGGCTATGTGATTGGTATATGTGACTACCATCAATCACACACTTCCCGTGGAGAAAAGTTCGTATGGCTTGGGGGACTTGGATAATCATGTTATCGTGGAGTCATGATATGTGGATTGTGGATGTACGGTGTGATTTGTAAATTGGGTTGGGATCGGGGTAAGCTTATGGTGGTATCAATATATATTCAGGTGGTAATATTTATGAAGATCCATGTCTGTTCACCGGTATATCGAGAGTTGGAGCCCCTACCCAATCGCTCGGTCCTGGTGATACCAGATTAGGAAATGTACACATGGTGAGCAACACATGATGCGAGAAGTGCTGAGGGGGAAAGTCGAGATGCATAAAGAATGGTATTTCAATAATCTGCATGGGGTAATAGGGTGAGGATTGGGAGTTTTTCCGCAGCAGAACGTTCTGGATGTTTGGCGAGCCTTTTGTCGTGATGTTGGGAAATGGTCAAGATGGCTAAAACTTGTTGATGATGCAGGAGGAAGAGTTATTAGACTCGGGAGATGCAAGTCGGGAGATGCATTGGGGTTTACCCCGCATTCTGTCACATTGTCATCACATGGCTATCACATTTTTGCTATGCAATAATTCTTGTATGCAGGGTGAGAATGATCATCACTGGGGATTGTTCTAGGTATGATGTTCACCGCATGATAAAATCACGATTATCTGGTGGTACTACATAGAGTTTCCATGTGGGTGCAAGAGGTAGCATACCCAATCACCCAAGTGTCCGAATGAAAGCCATACATTCGAAAAGCTGATATCTCGACATCAGATCACAAGATGAATATCGAATGAGATGCAGAAACATTTACATTTGTAACGAACCAAGGAGTTGCAATCACAGTCAAAAATGTTTTGTCTTGATATCGAATATCGAAGGGAATACCTCAACGCAGTCATCCAATTTTTGTATCTAAAATTGTGAAAATCATGTATTTACTCATTGATTGTCGTGCAAATGTAGACCTAGTTTTAGCTAGCTAACTATTGCAAGAAAACCCACTTGATGAACCAGTCACCATGCAATGATAAGAGCCACCCTGTTTTCATACCTACGCTGAAAACAGTGTGTAAAAATGCAACGCCAGAGCAAGAATGAGTCCTTCAAAGTGAGGCCCATGAGAAAATCGTGAAAATATCCTCTGATCCTTCCATCCATAAAACGCCCTGCAAAATACCACAAAGATCCTCCCACCCCAAGCTTCAAGCCCTTTCAAACAAGCATAATGGCGCATAAGGCCATAGCGATTACAGCAAATGCTGGAATACTCAAGCCTGTACCAGCGTTGCATTCTTGATTTTGGTAAGGTGAAGAACCGCAGTCATTTTGTCGTGCTGCTAGGAGCTCAGCTTCAGCGCGATTGTTGAGTTCAACAAGATTGATGGGGGAATCTTGTCGCTTCTCGGGAAGCTGGATAAGATTGATGGGAGCATCTTGGCCGTTGCGAGAGCGGATGGACCTATACTTGGTGGTTTCGCGGTTGCTCAGTTCGACAAGATTGATTGGGGAGTCTTGTCGCTTTTCCGGGAGCTTGGAGAGGTTGGTGGGGCCATCACGCTTTGGAAGTTGAATGAGATCAATTGGCGCATCTTCACACTTTCCATGGAGTTGAATCAAGTTGATTGGAGAGTCTTGACGCTTCTCGGTGAGTTGAACAAGGTTGGCTGGGCTGTTGCGCTTTGGAAGTTGAATCAAATCAATTGGACCATCGCGCTTCTCACTGAAAAATCAAGGGAGTCAGCAATTGCTCAGCTTGAGAACTCCTCAGAGGAGTCAGAGGAATACATCTGTATCTTTGTTATCAAGAACAGAGATTGCGACCTATCATGTATTTGAAGCACGAAGTTGGCACTCAAGATTGTGAAATGAAACTCATTGTAGGTACTTACGGAAGTTGAATAAGATCAATAGGACCACCACGCTTGTTGTTAAGCTCAACAAGATTGAGTGGAACATCTCGAGCAGCACGAGCGTACTCGACTGCTGCGCCCATTGGAGTAGTAACCGGAGTTGGTGCAGCAAAGCTTAGGGTAGCAAAAGTGAGGAAGGAGAGCTTCATGATGCTCGAGATATGCATGTTGACGGTAGGGTTCTTGAAGACTTGATTATGCAATATGATATCAAAATCTTTGTAGAGCACGTAGTACTATTGGATTTGTATTGAGTTCAACAAGTTGTTGTTGTATTCTTGTTGTTCTAAGACGGGAGTTGGAAGTAGGGAGATTTGGAAAAGACTTGTATGGAAGATGAGAAGCTAGTTATGGTTTGGAGATCGGAATGATAGCTGATGATATTAAGCTGATTGGGGAGAAATGTGGACAGAGGGTGGCCAACAAGGTAGATGCTGAGGATAGGACCAGCGGATTGTGCGATACGTCAAAGTGAATAGGGAACAAGGTCCCGAGAAATTGTTTTCAATATCAGCTCATCGTCAGTGTAAGGAGAATAAACCAAAATATAACTTTATAGCAGGCCATTGGTCGATTCTATATCTTTGTCTCACCTGTTTGTATTCACATGAAGCTTATCTCCTGATAAAAAGCCCAATCTTCAACCAGCATTTGTAATCAGATTCACAGAAGTCTATCGAAACAACAACTAGCAGTACATTCACTCGAATGTTGTCGAATGATTCACAACGAGGCATCAAGAGAGCGCAATGAGGGCATGAAATCGCTCGTAAAATTATCAAAGGATATTTCTCATTCACAACCTAGGCGTCTCGGGAAGATGCCGAAAATGATGAAACTAACGCCCTCTGCTATATTCGCCAGATGTCAATCTATTCTACCAAGCTAAAGAGATGTAGAAAGTTTGCTGGGACATGCGCGTTACTCGGTTTGACAACATCTCGTCGTGCGCCGAGCCTTGCGTGGCAAGTTCATAGAATCAAAAGACCAGTATTATCATTCAATCTCATTTCGCACTTTCCTACAATACAATTTCCATCCATCAGATGGTCTCAAAATGAAATGAACACCATACGCCGTCGAATCGACCCCAAAATTCTATGCTCAACTCATATATACCAGTGCTGATCGCTAATTGTTTACTAAGAGAGAGTAATAGCACCTCTTCGATTATCGCGGAAATGTAGGTAAGCTTGGAAACCGCAACCGACGATGAAAACCTATTGATGGATACACGCATACATTAGCTACGGAATTGCGGATGAATGGGAAGGATTTATAACTGTCTGAACAGAAATCATTGAGAGCTTCAATAAAACATACCGCATAGACAACAACAGCAGAAAAGACCGTAGCGGCGACCGCAGCCCCGTCTTCGGGGTCCTCCTTTCCACCCAATAGTGCGTGGTTATTGCTCTTAAAGAGAGAGCCGATGATAGAAAGGATGACGACGGCAAATACTGAGATGACGATGCTACAGCACTAGTTAGAAATTGATGGAAAACAAAGGCTAGGCAGTGATTAATCAGGGCACGAACCAAGACCAAGCTTGCATTACTCCTACGACGGGCTTCATCTTGGTGGTGGTGAAGCTTTTGTTACGAGCGAATAGATGCGAATAGAGAGAAGTGAACTCTGTGAGGTTCGTGATAAGGGTGCGAGAGTCTGAAGTTGGTAGTTGGTGGTTGGTTGATGGACCTCAATTGAAAGTGTCGTCGAAAGTCGGCAAGTCGGAGCTTAGAGGTAAGTCTTGGCACTCACTTCCTCGCGAAGCTTCAGACTTCAGCATTCTTCCGCAAGACTAATAACTACTAGCTATATCAAATTGATCATAAGTCTATTCCCACTCTATGAGTCCGATGATGTAATAACAATCTAAGTTTAAGCTTCCTTGTTCTTTACATTCCAGATTATCGACAATGAGCTTCTATGATGGTCATTTAACATCCATCACGAGGGGGTATCCAAACGCGGTCCTAAATTCTGGTTGCAGAGCCAAATTTCGAGGCTTTCGAATGGCCATGTCGTCGTGATATTTTTTGTTGGGAAATTCTATGTCTGTCTTATCAAGCATGATGGTTCAATTGTTCTACATACTATCACTGTTTCTCAGTCCTTTCTACTTTCACTGCAATTAGCACAAAGGCATCATTTCACCACCCAAGTATCAGATGGTCAAGGACACTACCTTATTACTTTACACAAGAATGCTACAGGCGTGCAAATCTACCAATCGATTCCGATTGGCCTTGGAATCTTTGGGACACCATGCCACGATGAAATTTCAGGTCGGACTGTGAGGACAATGCTATCTGAACGGAGTAGATCACGTAACCACAGCTTGAACTCAGTCGTACAGTTGTCATCTATACATCAGATGTCTAGCTCATAGATCGCTGGTCTACGTTACTTTATTCGAAACTGATGAGATGAAGTCCCATCGCATCGTGTTGTGAAAAGAATATGCCAACATGTTATACTCTCGACAACGATTCAGTTAGCCCCTTTCTCATTTCCAGTAAAGTGGTCGATGCTGTGAACGTCACCAATTGTTGTTTATATGCTTAGACAATGTCACCCATCGCCTACCTGTGCATAACTGGTCTGATTTGTTTGGATAAACAACATCTGCAGATCTTGGCCAAGCTTCTGTCAAAAATCTCGAATTGACGGACACTGACTTTTCAAAAGCTTGACTCACAAACCATTACTGGAACGGACGGATGCCAAGGATTCCGTGGTTATCGCTCGTATCTTGCAGTTCGCTCAGATGGAGGGTTTGTTTATGAAACGCCGCCTGTGTGCTGTTGTATCGAAAAGCTAATGGTGGGTGGACTCGGCAATAACCTAGCCGGTATCTTTAGAGCTTTCCATGGGCTGAATTTTGGTGAATCCTGATTGCTTGATGCGAATATGCGATAAAGTCCAGCGCCCATTCGTCCTTGGTATTGGCGACGGCGTTAACGACATGCGGTCGTCTACTATCAATATACTTACTACTGCGCCTCTTTCATCTAGCACATTTGCTGACACTAATACTATCACGGGCCACAGACAGCCAACGGATGTCATAACTATAGTTGTGAAACGAAACATTGAGGTGGAGCTAATAGAATGCTTGGAGAAATTGAAGAGTAGCGCGCGGTACTTTCAAACACAAGGTATTCCAATTTACTTTCCATATCATTAGGATCAACCATCATTCTCTTCTGGCTTAGAAACCAGCATCCAGCATTCCTGCCAACCATCAAAGCGTTCTCTTAATCCTCGTGCTCCCGAAAAAGAGTTCCGAATGATTGGCGCAAGGTTTTAAACGCTCGGATTTCAGGGGTTTCATCAACCAAACGAAAAGCTTAACCAATTAACCTTAGCGAGTTAGCTTTACCCCAAATCTCGACATGTTGTATCCATGTCTCAAATCTTTTTTCAACCGTAGATGAACCATGGAGTAACATATCATGATACTATTGGGTACCAGCAGGAAGAAATTCAAGTGTTCTTTTAATTTGCATCAACATTGGCACGAAATGAATATGATTGCCTGCAGCGAATTGGTGATGCGTATCGCCGATACATTGATCCTGGCTAGTAGTCAACCTCATTTCTATCACTCCCAATCTATTTGACATGGCGGTCAATTTCAGAAGAATCAAGGCTAGGAGGTCGTAGCAACCAAATGATGAAACAAGCAGAATCTGCGAAAAAATCCGAAGTAATTCCCATAATATCTACCTCCACCGAATTGAAACAGCCTTGCTATATTGATTCTGATGTACCGGTCCCGATCGTCTTTGCTAATCAAAAAAGAAGTAGTGAGAACGGCCGTGGCTTTCGGGCCACAATCAAAGTGTTTGAATTTGCGTACAACTTCAGCCCACTATTTCCAACGCTTGTACCTGCAGATATGCCAACGATTTGCTGGATAAAGGATGGCGCAGCAAATTTCCTGCAGAGGATATGCACCTTCAAAAGCTTTGTGGAACGGTAGGGTAATGTTTGGCAAGGCTACCTGATCGACTATCCAAATTTGATCTTTGTAAAGTGAATCCTTGGGATGGCACGATCGATCCACAGTCTGTGATTCATAAACCTTTGTTTCCTCCCTTCTTCAAAAAACTCAGTTACTTATCTACTACCTTCGTTCTTCAGAATCATAATCCCTCACATAATTTCTTCAATACTCTCTTGAGTAGTGGAACACTTTCGCTTTGGACACCATTCACATCTAACGTCACTTCCCTCTTAATGTGAGTCTTTATTTACACGCGAAAGCTCCTATAACTTAAGTACTGACCTTTCTTCTTAAGTTCAACACTTTTCATGAAGAAAGTTTCCTGGTCGTTTAAAAGTTTCACATATACATAAATCCCTACTCGCCATCAAGATGCAATCAAAAATGATTTCATCAGTTCTTGTAACTGCACTCCTCAGTCTTGCGCAAACGCAAACAACAACATTCCCAATAACCGGTACCTTGGGCAACGCGACCATTCCTGAAAATAATCCAGTCGGTCCAATCTATGTCGCAACACTTCCAGACATGGAGTTTTTCAACCCTGACGACCCACGTGGTAACATCAAGGGATCTGTCTCCGCAACTGCCAACCCTGATGGCATCGGTGTTCAATTCCAAGTCCAATTCTCTAACCTCCCCACCAGTGGTGGACCATTCGGTAAGTACTTCGCATGATTAGCCATCTTCTCACTTCCCCTCACTAACACCAACTTCAGTCTATCATCTCCATGCCCATCCCGTTCCCTCAGACGGAAACTGCACCGGTACCCTCGGCCATCTCGATCCTTTCCTCCGCGGCGAAACCCCCGCTTGCAACTCCTCCCTTCCCCAAACCTGTCAAGTGGGTGATCTCTCAGGCAA
The DNA here is from genome assembly GCA_004786125.1 of Botrytis tulipae. Classification (NCBI taxonomy): domain Eukaryota; kingdom Fungi; phylum Ascomycota; class Leotiomycetes; order Helotiales; family Sclerotiniaceae; genus Botrytis; species Botrytis tulipae. The sequence goes on from PQXH01000106.1 coordinate 114,308, forward strand.
ACACGGCAAAGTCACTTCAGATCCCTTTCAAGCCTCTTACGTCGACGAGTTTGCTTCAACACTCGAAGGCTTGGGTAGTTTCTTCGGTAATCGCTCATTGACGGTTCATTTCGGAAACACTACGCGAATCACCTGTGCAAACTTTACCTTGCTGGATGGTGTTGTAGGAGGTGATTACGAAGGAAGTGCAAACAGCACGAGAGATGGAGCAAATGGGACTGCTACCAGCACTGGAGGACCTGCACAATTCACCGGCGCGGCTGGAAAGATCAGTGTTCAGAGCAGTTTAATAGCTATCATGGGTGCTGTTTTGGTGTTCGCACTCTGAGCAGATGATATCTACGTTGATATTTCAAAACAAAAATGATGATGATAATATGGGGGAAAAGAGAGACGTGGAGTTTATGGCGTTCAAGATATCCATCATACCCGGCACAAGGCCTGCTTAATAACTGCAATAATGGAAGAAATGGTTATTTTACAGAGGTAATTGCGAACTGGAGTGGTTAGATAATAGAGAGATAGCTGCCTGCTAATTAGGTGGTGATGTGTGTATAATTCATAAACGTATTGGCTTTGATTCGTCTGGCATCCTGCGCTTGAGAATGCAAACATTTTGTGAGAGAAAATTTGAAGGTATGGATACTTGTCGTATATCGGAGTAGATTGTATCTACAAAGCTACATCTTCCGCGTGCCATTCGAGTCTTCGAGATTTTTCAAATGTTCTTTTATATATAGCACAACCATCACCCATCACCATTTGCGCATCTCAAACCTCAAACCTATCCACATCTCTTCCTAAATATATCCGCCAAAGTCCTGAATCCCACATCCCTCCTCTTTCTGTTTCCTCCCCATTACCCGCCAAGGATTTCCTCCCTCTTCCCCTCCCTCCCACTTCTTCTCGAAGCAAACATTCCCTTCTACGCATTCTACACATTCTATCTAAACATAAACATAAACATTCGAATCCCACAAGTTCCTTAGCCATCTTGGCAATCTCCAACTCTTTACATTTCTTATCATGTCTATCCTTGTCCTTTATTAAACTCTACGATTTCGTGGAAAAAACGGATAGATAGTTTGTTTCGAATCTTGGTATTAGGTATCTGTGCTGAATTGAATTGAGTCTGGATACTAATGTATTTTTGTTCTACTTTTTTTTCATCTTTGGTTGATTCCTGGGGAGGGAAGACAAATAAAAGTTGGAAGGAGTAGTAGGGAGAGGGATATCGTAGTTTGATAGATTTTGGGAGGAGTTGGGTTGGGTTGGGAAAAGTTGATATTCATACAAGTGTATATCTGAGAAAATTCAACTTCTTCCTTGCATCGAACACTCACATGAATTTAGGAATCAAAAAATTTCCCATTTTAGAATATTGCGGAAACGTGGGATTTTGTTGACGATGATAATGAGAATGCATGGAGAAATAAAATGCACCTTATTGGAACCTCTACCCAGCTTCGGATGTTTACTTTGATGGCTGGAATATGAAGGATGAGAGGGGTGCTTTGGTTTTCTTCTCTAAAGGGAAGATGTTATGATTTGTGATTTTTGATCTTTTGGGAGAAGGTCTGGTCGGGCTTTAGTTCTGAGTCAGACGTGTGATCACTATATTGAGGTATATGGTATAAGTGCATATTCGGACCATATCATACGTTCTTGGCCTGATACGTATGACGGTGGCATGTTTAAGAAAATGAGGATTTCTTTTCCATAGACAATATCTACATGAAGATAATGTAAATTTCACAGAAAACAAGATTTTATTAGATACTATGACAATCCTAGTACAAGAAGGTCTTCGTGAGAGGAACATTCGATGACTGGATTAAGTTTATTGTACAAAATAATTGTATTTGACATATGAAATCAAATCAACTTATCAAAACACCCTCCAACTCCCCTTCCAGTTTCCCCACCTCTCCCTTTTTCCTGAACTCCGACTACGACCGAAGATTAAATATTAATTGGGTGTTTATTTATATAGTTCAAACTTCCATTACCCATATCAAATCCGAAATGTAAAGCGAAGTTAAAAAACACAACTTAGCGACTAGCAGTATTTTCTTTCTCAACCAGATGAACTGCTTCCTCTTGCTTACTCTGAGTCCTCTGAATCAAGGCTCCTTGTCCAGCCTCAACATCCGCTCCAGTGGAGCCAGCACCCATAACACCATTGCCATTCTTTGTCCATTCGGGACTATGTCTAGGGTCTCTGGCGCGAGGATCCGCACACATACGATCAATTGATTCCAAAGACTGTCCCTTAGTTTCATAGATGAAGACGTAAGCGAACAAGGCAGATAGGAAACCGGTAGCTCCGAAAATGAAAAAGACTTTGGCCTTCAGATTCGCATTTTCTTCGCCCACCAGATATGGGGTGACGAATGCGATGATGAAGTTCCAAAACCAATTCGAGGCGGTGCTCAGAGCAACTCCACGACCACGAAGAGCCAATGGAAACATCTCGCCAGACACTGCCCAGGCGGTAGGACCCCAAGTGCTGGCAAAGAAGAAGATGTGGACTAAGACGAAGACGAAGAGAACCCACTGAGCGGCTTTGCTCTCGCTGAGCACGGTGCCGACAATGGCGATGATAAATTCGCAAATAGACATGAAGATGCCACCATAGATAAGAAGCGGACGTCTGCCGAATCTTTCAATGGTCCAGAAAGAGATGGGGGTCGAGGCAACGTTTACTGTGCTGTGTTAGCTCACGTCTTGAAGATTGTCGGTGATTGTACTTCACTCACCAATGTTTGTAATTGTAGCCAAGAGGAAGACACTGGTTAGTCCAACTTGTGCGAAATACGTTGTACCATAGTAGAAGATGAAATTGACACCAGCTACAATAATGGTCAGTAACGTTTTAACATCATATTTAAGGTAGAGAGAGAAGGCTTACTTAATTGTTGCATCATTTGCACCATTGTACCGATGAAAGTTCTATAAAGATTGCTTCCGCGATGGAAACCTCCTGCAAAGAGGTCTTTCCATGCACCGTTACCATTTGCACGCTCGATCCTAGTATCCTCAATCATAACCGCATATTCTCTTTCAAGATATACGTTGCCATCAGCGCGTCCACGCAGTCTCTTTAAAGCTGCCTTGGCCTCTTCCTCTCTGCCCTTGGAGAGATACCATCTTGGGGATTCAGGGAGAATAAGGATCAAGCCGATAAAAAGAAAAGCTGCAAAGACAAACTGCAAACCAATTGGAATTTGGAATGAGGCGTTACTTCGGATATCTTTGGTACCTTGATTGACTCCTGAAGCGATGAGAAGACCGATTGTAATACCAAATTGATAGACACTGATACAGGCACCTCGAATCTTCTGGGGGCAAATCTCGGTTTGGAAAGCAATGATATTGGCAGATACAAAACCGATACCAAAACCAGCGATAGCACGGCCAGCAGCCAGCATACCAATAACAGGATAAGCGACTTGGAGGACGACACCGGCACAGTAGATAGCGCAACCGATGAGGATAGTGTTACGACGGCCCCATCGGTCAGACGAGTAGCCAGAGGCAAGGGCACCGAGGAACGTGCCGACGGAAAGTAAGGAAACTATGACAGATTTGCCCCATGTAGGATACATATAGCCCATGTAGCCCAACGGATCAGTTGAGGGCTCGCCATAAGCCAATTTGAAGTAATCCACTATTATTGAGAGGTGATTAACATGTGTACACAGATAGATAGAAGATCAGAATGAACTTACTCCCAAGGCAGCCGTTGATGTAACCAGCATCGTAACCGAAGAGGAAACCACCAGTGGCAGGGAAAGAACATCTGAGTTTTTCTGTGAAAGAAATAGGAGGGTTGTCATGCGGATGGACATCTTTGTCCTCGTTCGATTTATTGGTTGCCATATTTAGAATATGTTGAAGATATTAATTTTAAGTGAGATACAGAGCGGATCGAGTTGAAGAGGAGATGCTCAGACTATATAGCCATTGAAATGCGGAGATACCCCAGATTGCTAGTTCATCTAATGCCATATTTACCCACTTTATCTTCATGACGTGCAGCATAAGTGCATGACCTTGATGGTTCGATGAATGAGGGATAACTTTGGATCTAAAGTAGTTCTCCCCACTTGGGGAAGTTCTAAGTTAATGTCTCGCATAGCACTATGTCTCTTATTGGTGAGCTCTAAGAGACAGTATTTTCGGTCATTATCTTGGCTCTTTTCTTGGTGGAGGATTAGCTATAACAGTAGTGCCAAGTGTAGGCTATTAGGTTAGAATTAGCTGCTGGTCTATTACCTGGAGCTCAACCCCAATGCTAGTTTCAAGATCTTCAAGTCAAAGAAATGGTTCGACCTACTCCGCAAACCCCAGAGAGTTCCACTCATTACCAGAGACTCACATCTACATAGCTAACCTTCCTGTAATGTATGATATGCTTTGAGACCTATCAAAATGTTCGCAAAAACACACAGACATGACAGCTATATAAAATTTTCATCGCAACCTTCTCATATTAAAGATACGCCACAACCGTTGGCACTAGCCAAGGTGGGGAAAATTTAGCATGAGCTAAAACGATCGACTTCTGTCAACTGAGTTTAAAGCTAAATGGTTTACAATCTAAGCCTCAATAGTTCATAAGCCAAGGGTTTTATAAGAACTTATTAGCAGAAAACAATACTTGGTCGAACAGCAAAAGTCACATGCGTAGACCGGTAGACAAGTGTAATTGAGCTTTTGCATTACGAACTTTTAGTCCGTTGGACGAGTATGATTAGAATGGACAAGAAAAGTCAGATGATTCGTAGCACCGTCATAGAATAGGTCTGACTGATCCTTGGTACTGTGAATCATCGATATTCATTTGTAGCATTTCACCTAGACCAACACCAATTTCTACATCAACAAATATAGCAACCAAGAAAGGAAAGAAAAAGATATGTATGCCGTGGTATCTATGCGATAAAAGATGAAATCAAAAGAGGTATATCCAATTACAATACAAAGAAAAGGCATTGTGGCTCAAATGCCCACAAACGCAACCCGAGAATTCTCCCTCCCTTCCCAAGAAATAACTAAACAAAAAGGCTCCGTGGAGCAGAGAAATCATATGGAGCAAGATATTTTCCGTTCGTCATTGGCGGCCGTAATATTGCATGTTTTGAGGAGAATGTTGTAAATTTTGAGGTGATTGACCGTAGGAGGAAGAGCTTCCCTGGGCACGACTCATGGGTACTTGCTGAAAGCTGGTCATGGGATCGACACTCAAAGAATCAAAGCCAAATGTATTCTGATCCATCATATATGTTGAAACTGGAGGGGAAGTCGTGACGAAAGGTTGGTTCATTGAGAAAGCGATAGCGGAGTGAGGTGTCTGATTGAAATTCTGATTGGATTGAGATTGAAAAGAATTGGGACCGATTGAAGCAAAGGCAGAATGAGGTGGACGATCAACCTTGTTTTGAATGAAGCTACTGGTAGTGTCGATAGTCCCAAAAGCTGAGTGGGGTTGATCAACTTTATTGCTCACAAAGCCGGTATTAATATATGATGGCGTAGGATGATGCATATTGTTAAGGTTAGCAGAGTTCATCGAGCCAAATTGTCGCGGTTGGTTTGTTTGCTGAGCACTATATGCATTGGCATTGGCATTGGCGTTGGAAAATAGTGGAAATTGTTCACTTGGGTTTCCTTGCGTCATTGGGGTGTGTGTCATTGAGTTTCCCATGATATACGTTGGTGAAGGGCCAGACGTAGAATAAAATGCGGGTTGATGGAAACCTGCACTAAACTGAGGTACCATGGGGATGTTGGGTGAAATGCTTTCCATGCCATAAGGACTTGACTCCTCGAATTTGGTTTTGCCCATTGGAGTTATGGGAGTAAGATTTTGTTCAATTGGGCTGATAATCGTATCAGCATCAACATTCTTCTGGTCAACAAGCTGAAGAATTGGTAGACTGATATGCTCCATGTGTTTCGCCAGATGAACAGTGAGTTTTTTCCAAGTGGTGAAGGATTTACCACAGAATTTGCAGGGCTCGTCCTGTGGTTTATTTGTTGTTTCGTGATGACATCTTTCCAACATCGCCCAAGCTTGCTCAGTATGTTTGGCCTTTTTAATAGCTGCTTTTGTCTTTTGTTTAGGCTCTGGTAATTTGTGCTCACGAACCAGATGCTGCAGGAAGTTATCCTTACGATAACAAGGATGTCTGCAATCTTCGATTTGACATATCCACCACTCCAAATGCCTGTGTCTCTCATTTTCATGGCGAACCCAGTCGGCCTTGCGTTTGAATGATTTGGGCTCCCTACATTTATCATATGTACAAGTGAATGGTTGCACATCTTCATGGACATGCTTTGTCCAATCTGAGGGCTTGTGAAATTTCTTAGATTTGAAGCACAATTGACATTCAAACTCTGCGGGAAGATTTCGAGTTGGTGGCAATGGAACACCTTTTGGGAAAGATTCGCTAGAGAGAGCACCATCACCAGGGTTCGAATCGTCGGAAAAGTCTGTAACCAGTTGTAGCCCACCAACACTACGGTCATGTTCTCGATTCTTTCCCTTGGCATCATATAATGTGGCACTTCCACCCAATGCGATGCAATGTGGTCTTGCAGAACAGTTTTGATTCATAATGGCTTGCATGTGTTTTACCCGTTGATCAAGAAGATTCTTGTATCGGATTTCTTGCTGATGAGCAATTCGACTGACAAGCCAACTGAACTTTGGATTCATGTCGGGATTTAGCCGCCTCACATGCTCCTTGAAACCTTCATATGTAGGAACAATCGGTTCCGATTGAGTATGTTCCATTCTGATGTCACCTTCATCGCCTTGCTCATCATCGTCATCATCTTCAGACTCAGGCTCAACCTGAGGAGCCAGACTTGGAATAGGAGGGCCACCTTGTTTCTTCCAGAGCTCACCAATAGCAGATATCGAAGTAGCAGATCCACCTTCTCGAACCGACAGATCGCTCTTGCTTCTAGTCCGCCCGCTGTCCTTGCGAAGGAAGGGTAGATTTAAAAGAGGGCTTTTCGGAGATGCTGCACTCATAGAGCCATTACGAGTGTGTGGGGTGTGATGTGCACTTGTACCCACCGCAGTTCCGATTCCAGAAATTGCTGCTATTGCAGTATTGAGACTTGGCGTTTGCTTCTTGCCAAAGCTAGATGTTCTTGGTGGTGGTGCTAGATTGTTTGAGTTGTTTTGCTTTTGCTTCATTTCTATTGAAGAATCTTGCAAATTTGAAGAGCTACGGGTTCTCTTGTTGAGATTACTGTTACTTCTCACACGAGTAACAGCGCGTTGTCCCAAATTTGAAAGGTTAGTCCAGCGTCCTGATCCTTTCCTTTCTGGTTTGATTGATAATTTTTTGAGGAGACTACCATCAGCCACGGCGTCATAGTCCATCAGGCTTGGCTCACTTCTTCGTCGCGTGCCCCAAGTTGCTGCACGTGAGATTATTGAAAAAGTATCTGCGTTTCCATTCCACTTTTGAATGGCATCATTTGCCGTAGCTGGTGCTTGAAAGTTGGTGACAGTCATGTATGGTAGCGCAGGAGCATCGTTGAATTGACGTATTTGGCTCATCAGTTTCACGTCGTCTTCAGTTGGGGAGTCGCCTTTGATGTTGTAATAAACTTGCCCATCAAGAAATCTATTCTCTCTGATGCTTGCGGCATCGTCCACTGGTGCCAAATTAACTTCAGCCTGCTCAACCTGTACAGCATAAGTCGATTCTCTAGATCTCGGCACATTTGGATCGCTGGTTGAATTGCCTCTCTGGCGCCATAAGTGTACCTGTATGTTCGTGTCATCGATATGCCGTTGCTCTTCTTGTTCTTTCAGATTAGGAATTTCAGCGCCGGAGAAAGCTTTTCGACTTTCAGGATCTAATCCCGCCAGACCTGTTGTGTCATTCGGACTCCATAGTCCTTCATCATCCCGCAATGCGGTCGGTTTGGTGCTCTGGTTGAAACTCTGGGATGGATATTGATAATCTTCAAAATCGGGCTTCACTGGCTCCCTGTATTGATTCGCATTCGGCGCAAAATCGCGCCTAGCCGAAGATTGTTCTTCGGCCCAATGCGAAACAGTCACATGCGGACTGTGGTCACGAAAAGCCATGCCGGTTGGTTCAAACCCTTCAGCGCTCGTGCGACTGCTGCCGCTATTATCTGGCGTCAATTGCAGCGTATTGAGTGACGATGTCAATTCTGGGAATGGAAATCCTGATAGATTGATCTCGTTGTCGATCTCTATTTCGTGATGTGTAATTATTGAATGGATCTTATCATTCACCTCGCTTCTAGGGGAGGGTGTGTTTGGAATACTTGTATTCTTTGGGCTGAGCGGATAGTTTGAAGCGTTGAGAGCTTCTGGTGATTTTTGATTCCTAGTATTCGAAGACGCCTGATGTGTGGCTGTTGTATACGCCTCCGTCGGATATGTTGTAAGATTGGATGGTAGTGAATCTATTCGCTGCACGCCGGCGTCGAAGTCCACTCCAAAGAATTCGTCCTCGATTTCGCTATAGTCGCTACCAAAGTTGCTGAACTCGGAAAGACTTTCGACTGGTGTACTACCAATGTTGCATGGACTTGTAGAATTACTGAGTGTATGCGATTGATTGTACGGAGACAGGAGAGTAGGGTTGAATTGTGTGTTGGCTATGTGATGTGTATTCAAGCAGAGAGAGTCGGTCTCTTCTCGTGAGCATTGAACTTGAGCGTCGACTAAATGTGATGAGATGGAAGTGTATGGAGACATAACGTGTGGAGAATTTAGGAGGCTATGTATATCTCGGGGGTACGATATGTATAAAAAGCTGTGGTCTTCTTATTGTAGGCCTAATCAGCTATACGTGTGGTCAACAGGTAATGAGCAAGGTACTGGTCATGTTGCAGCCTCGGGGATCGGTGTTGCAGGTATTGCAGGTATTGCAGGTCTTATATGCAGGTCACAAAACTGCAATTGAGGTGAACTGGTTCGCTGGATGATACCAATAAAGTAGCAATATGAAATAGTAAGAAATGAATTCGGAATGTTGAAAGATTGGGGGGGTATATGGTATTGTATCTGTGTGGATAAAATGAAACTAGCAATCGAATGTGTTCTATTCGCGAGAAAAGATAAAAATATTGGTGATGTGGGTGAGCTGACAGAAAGCAAATGTAAAGACTCCTGTGAGATGGTATGGGGATGAGATAAAAAGGGATGAGGATGAACGATTGAAAGAGGAGGAGTCGGAGGGGTGAGAGAACCTTTGGCGGGAACTGGGGGGTGTGGTACTAAATCGACAGGACAAGGACTTGGAGCTGAGGGGGCGTGCAGCGATTAACTTTTAGGCGCTAAGGCTAAGATAAGCAGTGTTCCAGGTTCGATACAAGCAAGCAGTGCTTGTCCCAGCGATGAGAAATCTAATCTAATGGGAAGAGTGGTGTGGTGGTAGTTGTGGCGGGCGGGCTTTGTATTTAATTGAGATGAGGTCAAGAAAGAACAGATTTTCTCAAGCATCAACAAACGAAGCGATGGGAAGGAAACTCGTAAAGGGCGAATCCAAAAGTGTTAAAGTTGTTTGTTGTTGGTGTTCCAGAGACATGGAGATTGATAGTAGAAAGCCTTATTTTTTCTCTAACTTAGTCTGTCTATAAATTTCCTAGTTTCCGCGAGCTTCTTTAAAAGCTAAGCAATATGACAGGGACTTGGTCAGCGGGAGAATGAACGGATTCACAGACCCAGGAACAAGGGCCAGCGATTAAAATCGGAGTTTGACGACCAAATGTGAGAATTTGACGCTGAAGCAATAACAGCAAACAATTCAAAGAAAAGCTAGAGTGTATTAGATGAAAAACGGCATAGTCTAGCAAATGACGAGCTGGTGGAGCAAAGTTGAATGGTGGAGGAGAAAGCAAAAATTAAACGACCTTGGGTCTTGACTGCGCGCAATCTTCCCAGCACAAATATAAAAAGATGACCAGGCGATCTGATGGATACTGGTACAAAAAGTGGGTTGGGTGAGAGTGGAATCGCACAAGTGGGTAGGCACCTTTACTTGGGCTGATCGTGATCAAATGCCATCAATTTGGCCATAACTAGAATCATTTGCCATTAGAATCTACAAGGGAATGTTCAAGGGAATCTACAACCCCAAAATGATTTACGAGGTATGAAAGGGCCACAAAGCTTCATCAAGGGTGTCGAAAACGAGACATTCTTCAACATCTGTTGGAACTAGAAGTCACGAACCATCATCTTCATGCCTACTCACCTACCCGGTATGGCAAAGTACAGCTCAAGGTATACAAACCCATTTACTGGAGCAAGGCAGACCAAGCATTCATTCATTCAACTCAAGCTTCGAGTCAGCCCGAGACTTCCAGATCTTAGTCTTTTTCATGGCATGACATTGCAAGTTGGCATAACAGGTATGATGGGGAAAGCGGCTGTGTACATTTTATGATGTCAGGAACTATTCATCCAAAGCTACCCTTTCTCATTCAATCGTCTTTCGGAACTTCCATACATTTGCACAGCCAGCAAACGCATGATTGATTCGAACAATCAAACCCAAGCGTACTTCCTCTTTACTTTATTCTTCCTTCCTTCAAAGCCCTCATCCCTCCGAGGATGAGCTCCCGAGTTCCTGCATCTAAAGTACGATCCCGATCAAGAAAGCTAAGAAATGTTTAGAGAATCCCAATATCTAATTGGTTGTCCGTCCAATAAGGTTACTTTGGCAGAAAATGGGTTGGCTTCATGTTTCAAAAGGCTTAAGTCTTACGGGTAACAATCATCCATTGGTCTTTTTCAAGCGAAAGGAAGGTCTTAACCATGGGGGACCTCAAGATGGGGCCGTAAGCACAAGGGCCGTGAGCGCTTACACAGGACGGAGGGAGAAAGTCGCGACCCATTTTCGAGCCATTCTCCACCAGCAAATTGATGGAATGGTAGAAGTCCATCAATCGATATCATCTAAAGCTTAGAAAAAATCAAAAATGGCCAAGATACCAGTTTATATGACATGCCCCCGAGGCCCCCCCTTCATCGTTCGCTTGTCGTAACCGTACAGCCGCCGAGTACAAACAAGGTGGATCGGATCAATTCAAAGAAAAAACCTTGGGAGCTCAATCCCTTCGATGTTTACTTTTCAGTTCTTCCCTTAACATCCAATCATAAATCCCAAAAGTTCAATCAAATAATTGCATAGCCTTGATCTGATAGTATCTAGCTATTTGTCTTCACAATTGAATTGATCCACCGTAGCCGTTTCTTTCGTTTGGTTCTTTGGCTACACATCTGACAGTCATCCATCAACAGCCTTGTCCCACTGATCCATACATATCGACCTCTGGCTTCCAGCCTGTTTCACAAACAATATGGTGTTCCTGCTGCGGTAAAACTTCAGAGGACCGAATGCTTCGCCCACCCATACGACGGGCTGAGCATTTCTCTTTCCTTTCACCGAATAAATCTGAGAGGACGAAAAAAAAAAAGGAACGGGATCTAGGATTTCGAAAAGCTTTGGAATCTGGACCCCAATACTTGAAATATCCATTTCTTGAATGAAATAACCGTCCTTACATTCCTCACGAGTGCCGTAAGAGGGAAGTTTAGAAAATGAAGGGACATGTCCGCGGCAACTCAACCTCAAGCAAATTTCACGTCATGTATTATTTACTGTTACGTGTTGTTATTTTAAGAAATGTCTGTCATGATCAAATCCCACTTTTTATCTGTGTCTTGGTATTTGTCTTCTTGAATTTCTTTTATTTTTATAATTTTCATCGCTCCAGTGACGATGATGATGAACACTGCTCTTTGGCTCGGGAACATGCCCGACATGAAAGGTGCGGGGTAGAACCACGGCCGGTACTCGGTCAAGAAATGTGTCAATGATGTTTTAACCACCGACCCCACTGCTTCATGCTTCACACTTGACAGTCCGAATACTTCATAATGTCTTTCTCCTTCTATGCAAAATTCAGGTTCTCGGAAATCGTCGGAAAGTACATGCCGATGGCTTAATGCATTGATTACACAAAATCCTTCCGGGCTCACCGGATACGCAACCGAAGACATAAAACGTGAATTTGGTTGATGAGACCGGATCAATATCCGTGATCGAGTCAATATCTGGGGTCCAGGAGAAGTGCGTGTTCAGCCACCCGTCAAACCTCTCTTGCTAAATTCTAGGCTCCCCCAATCGCAAGTCTTATATTTGGAAACGTAACTGCCATGAAAGCTTCTGGCCTCGTCAGATGTATGATATGTTCACTCGCCTCCAGATTTGTTCCAAGATGAGAAGTATCAGGTAGAGTTGATGTGTACTTTCGGTCTAAGTATTATTTTCAGAGGAGAAGGGGTCGGAGCGACCACTGGTGGTGTTAGATGGTGATCTCAACCAAGTAGTCAATCACATAGGTATCTCACTCTTTTCTTCCGGTGCATATCTCGAAAGAAATAGCTCTACATTGACCACTTAATATTATCAAACTGTCTCCGATTATCTATGAATAGTCCGATCCAAACATCTTTGTAGCTCGTCTTCGAAATTCACAGGATTCCTCGCTCGCGATCTTTGTAAACTCACAGTAAAGATGATGGTCTTTTTTGTCAGTATCTTCCTCTAAGTATCAAGTAGCCAAATGTATCAGTCTATAGCAAACCCCTACGCCCAAGACTATCACCCCAGACCATCACCCCAGACTATCACCCCAGAAGCAATCATCCAATAATTTACTATCAAGTAGACACAGTTTACACGTCACATCTTTCACTCCCATCTTAAACACTTCATTCCAAATCCCTAATTCATCTCATGATACACCATCTCATCTCCTCCTTCTCCATTCCTTCAACACCCCTTCGTAGCTTCATCTTATTCAAAGCTCCTCTCTTTTTCTCATCACTTCGTATTGTGAATGTCTAAATCTCAAGAACCCCTTCATCACATTATTGAGCCTTCAACCACATTCGATTTCAATAATAGTGGTCGAAACATTCGGGTGGTATTATAGTGTATCGTTATTAGCAGAATGCAGTTGATACATGCACAAGCCCTCACAGATGGTCAAGATCTGTGAGTAACAAATGTGGGTGTTGATAAAGTCCGCGAGGTACTTGGATTGTCAGCACACTTTCTTTTTCATCATCTGATTCATTAATAGATGAGTTTGTGAGTCATGGACAGAAACTTCCTCTCTTTCAATTTAAGAAAATACCTTTTCCCCGTCCAGGATGTTCACCCAGATGGTATTGAGTAGGGTGCAAACCTGGATAAATCCAAATGATGATAAAGAATACATGTTGAATCTTACTGTCACTCAGACATAGCTACTTTAAACACGAATTTTATTTGCCAATTCCTGTAACTCCTTCAATACAACATTCACCACCTCCAGATTCCCAACTCGGCGATGTTACTCTTCCGGGAACTGTCCACCTAATTCTCTATCAAATGAAAGTATCCATCTTATTTGCTTTCGCACTCGCATTACCTGTAGCATGATTACCCTTTGTTACACCATGAGCATCAGTGAAGAGCCCCATATTGACAGTTCCGAGGATTCATCAATTTGAATTGAAGTCTAATAACTCGTCAGAAGTATAGTTCCAAATCAAAGAAATTTAGTTGACAGAATCTATGCTCTTAGCTCTTTCAGGGGAAATGCACGCGCAGTTCCATAAAGCAAGAGAAATAAATGCCCATGAATTATAATCAATACTTTGCTTTACATTCCATTATTCGAGTTCATACCAGTACCAACACCTCAAGAACATTAGAATTCAGGATATTCTGCGGAGTTGATAACACGCAGCTGAAAATTTTGGCTACGCTCAATGCATGCGTATGCTATTTCATGGTAATACTAACGCAAAAGAATGTGAGCATGTATAGTACTTCGCAGAGCAAAGAAGCCATCCACAGGCCCCCATACTATCTTATACTCTTACAGTTCGGAGATTCCAAAAGCCATCCGAATGTGAAGTTTCGCCATTAATTTTCAAGTCCTCGGATCAAATGCTCACCAAAATTCGGAATTTGTATCGAAGACAAGGTCATCCCATCAGAAGTTGACCCAGACACAACTTTTTGAATAAATATACACAATTATTCTGACGTCCGGTACTTTTTTGCAACTTAGCGTTTGGCTACCTATATCCGTTGTTTGTTCCGGTTGTCCCAGAGGCTCTTGATATTTGAATGGCAGTTGATGCAGAGTTGCAAGTAGCATGTGACACTTTAGTCATACCATGCGACGTGAAACGGAAATCATATGTAGAAAAGAGATTGAACTCTCAGTATTGAATCAAGAAACAGAGAGAGGGAGGGAGAGTTCTGCCCTTTCCAAGAAAAAAAGCTCAGGGTGGTTTTGTAGTTATGACCGTGATACCGAGTGAGGAGAATGTAGATACTTACTCGGTAGATAAACAAGAATATGGGAGCCAGATGTGTCCGAGGGGGTGTATTAGGCTGCGATTATCTGTATACCGATGACTATCAAGGCCTTGCAAATACAGCTATCTGAATCATAATAGAAAATGAGATACGATACGACTGTTCTGTATGTGCCTCACGCTGGCGTTTTTTTAATCTGGAAGACAAAATAGACCATATATGATGAAAGATATGTTATGTTGTATGCGTGCCCGAAAGGTTTGGAAGGCTTGTCTAGAACTTGGGAAACGCAATGAGATGAAATTTTACCTTCGTTAGAAGCCGAAATTGGCAACTTCAACGAGGACCAGGAATGTCGAATTAACACGCAAACGAAAAATAATTGTCCCATAGCCTTTGATACTATGTTGTAGCTTGATTTGATTTAACTATATATCATATCTTAATCAAAGGGTATTCTTCTCAAACCTTCATTTCCCATCCTTTTCTTCATTTCCTGGCCTGCCGCAACACTGCTCGGTACTTTAATCCCGCAACAATCACCCCAACTATTCATTTGATGAACATGCCTCATTCCATCATGCATAACGACAACCTCTCCCCCTTCCGCATCATCTTCTTCATTGGGAACTCCAAACTCTTCCTCTGTGCTCATACCATCCTCAGCTGGTATCAAAGAACCAAAAAGAAAGTGTTGCATGACAGGTAGTTTTTTGAGAACCTCGGCCACAAACATCCTTCTCATGCCATCTTCAACTTTTGTCCAGTTTTTCGCTGAAGATATATCGTCTAACATTGGACTATGCCACCGCAGTCCTTCAACGTTCTTAACGCTATTAACAAAGTTAACTTGTCCCAAGTACAAATATTCATTGCCATATTCTTCCAATATAAGATTTTGATGAATCGACAGAGGACGGATGTACGGATGATGCAAAAGTTGAGAAGCGCCAAACAGGAATGGAAGAAACTGGTAATCGTCGAGTCCCCATACTCCGTGCGAGCCTGCTGGTTCTAGATAATACGTTTTCTGTATAGTCCTCATAAGTTCCAAATATCGTGTAAAGACTTTCAAGACCAGCGGGCGGAAATCTTGACGAGTCACTATTCCAAGTTGATATAAACATAATAACCATATCATAAAGTTCAACTCGTGTCCCGAGCCATAGTCGATTCTGGTGCGATTCCCAAAAGATTGTAAAAAGTATGTAGAGACTTCGGCGATAGCTTCATCGGATGAAACACCCAATTGTTTATGCCATCCACTATGCTCTTTTGTAGCTAAATCGAGAAAATCGCGGAAACCTTTGTTGCCAAATCTTGAATCACCTTGCTCCTCCGGCGGACTCCTTTGTACCACATCCTCAACCTTATCTAATATTTCGAGAATAGTGGTAACGGTGGAGCTGAGGTCGGTCTTAGTAGTCGCTGAGACTGGTGTATCGATGACTGAATCTGTTAGACTAAAGACAAATGCTAATAGCAATTTGTAAGTAGGAGATTGAAGGAAGAGATCATGATCCTTGGGTGATAGGATTCGTCTCGTAGGCTTGCAGAATTTCAAGCTTGACTGGTCTGGAGGAGATGGTAGATCTGGTGTCTCAGGGACGGGAAGAGGATTTGATGGTGCATTTCGCTTTTTTCGAGGTTCTAATTTTGGAAGACGATCGCGCAGGTTGGGAATACCTGTACTAAGTCCATTCCCTGGACTTTGTATATGCTCTGTGGTTGAAGACATCTTGAAAATGCTGGATATTGTTGATGTTAATTACAAAGGAGAGGAAGTGGCATGGCAAGCTCGAAAGGTACCAACCCCACGGCACTACCAGGGACTTTAGGCTATTCCCAAGGAGTATTTAGCGCACATTGCGATAACGATAACAAAAAATTGCAATTCAACGGTGCAAGCGCATTCATTATTGAAGCTCTGCTCAAGTTTTGAAAGATTTCAATCACATTCATAATAAATTTGGACTTCACATCTACGCCCCCCCAATACTAAACAAAATGGTCAGCTCAATCGAACCTTCAACTATACTATCGCCTCTTCATAGAGTCGATGGTTCTGCTAGCTTCTCACAAAATGGTTATACTATCATTGGCGCTGTAAACGGTCCTATCGAAGTTCAGAGACGTGATGAGTTACCAGAAGAAGCGGCTATAGATGTTATAGTGAGACCAGCTGCTGGTGTTGGAGGTGCGTAACTCTGATAGAAATACTGTTTGATTAACAGACTTGGAACTGATCATGTCTTAGGTACAAGGGAGAGACATCTTGAAGCAATCCTTCAATCTTCTTTGCGCCAAATAATCCTCATCCACAATTTTCCACGAACCCTTATTCAAGTTACATTACAAATTACAAGCACACCCGAAAATGATACTGCTTGGTCAAAACTTGTACAGGCCAGCTCGGTATGTGTGCCACACTCTTGTTCGATATTTCGATTGCTAATGACCATTCAGAACCTTCCCTTACTCCCTGCCCTCCTTCAAACGTCGGTTCTGACCTTATTATCCGCTTCTATACCGCTTTCTATGACCATGACATCAGTATTGCTTGCCTTGAAGAATACCGAGAAAGGCACAACTATAATAGAAAATCTTACTCCTCTGGATTGTCAAGATGCTGCTTCAGTCCATGTATTAGCATTCACATCACACGGGGAGCTTCTTGTTGCAGAAAGTGAGGGAAGTTTTGATTTGGATGAATGGGAAGAAGTATACGAGCACGGAAAGGGTCTATGCTGCAAAGGCCATGGACTGGCGGAGGATGATACCATGCATGAAGATGGGCTTGAGAATGAGGCACCTTCAAGCATGATGATGTTCGTCAAATCGGCAGTACAAGAAAAGGTTGCTACCGATCTCCATTGGAAAGGTTGAAAATGTTCTATCAATGTTACCGCTGTCATCCAAACGTCAGGACCGTAATTTGGTTTCATCTTGGATACGGGAATGGGGAAAGCCCACACGTGAAAAATGCATACGAGGGCTGGTGCCGTATATCGAAACGAATTATGAACGCGATCTGAGTTGGGGTCAAGGTCGTTTTCTTGAGTACCAATTACGGGAGAGATGTGAACAAACAATGTTATCCGAGGCATTAAAGGATGTGTGTATCGGGTATCTGATACAACATGTCAAGGCCCCACGTTTCATCCTCCGTCGACCATTCCCGATAAAGGTAGCAAATTCAAAACGTTCACTGGAGAGGAGTATTCTAAGTCGAGTCAGACAAGGAAACCCAGGAAGTACTCAATTGCGATTGCAGATTTGCGCAGGGAGTTTTGTACTTTTTTGAGAGTACCTCCCGAGCCACAAGGTGATCAGATGAAATCTATAATATAATAATACAATACTCGCCAGCAAAATCAATACGCGATGAAATGGGTCTTTCAATATTACCATGCTCACCAGCAGTTGAGAGTATTTCGTGATATCAAACACCATGCTTGTATCTTCGCACCTTTTATGTTACTAACATTGCGAGTTACCTATGCTTAATGCTGACCTTGGACCCCGACTGAAAACGCTAGCTTGGATCCTTTCGAGATTCAAAACTCGCCTCCATATTTGACGATCATAGTGGAGAACTAAGTGGCAGCTGTAACCGGATTAGAAAGTGCAGCGTCCCATTGTGAAGGCAAAACAGCATAGATATCGAGGAAAGGAATCTGGAGAGATATCGTAACTAGGCCAACTCACTTCATATAGAAAGGGAAGTCTTGTCAGTGGGAGTATCCTTTCTCTTCTCTCTCTAGTCTTCATCACCAGACCAATCTGTCGTTTTTAGTACTCGATTCTTTCAGCAAAGCTCCGGTAGCTTGTGCGTTTTGTTTGCCTCTCTTTTCTTTTCCGTTGTGGGTTTTTGAACCGTTGTCTTTTAGCACATTTCTACTTTAATATTGGCTTGGTATTGCTTGTTTTATTCGGCATCAATTCACTTCTCTTCTATTTTTCCAACCGATCGGCCCTCCAAATTTAGACGACGGTCTTCTTTCCCACGGGCAGATATCTTAATCTTCATTTGTTGTTATTTCTTTGACTATTTTGGTCTCGTTTCTCTGCACGCCGAATCACTATCACCTTGTAGAAAATTATCACCAGACACGAAACCCTACACTTTCGACGCTTTCACAAAAGAGGGTCACAACAAGCTGTCGAGACGCAAGATATATCACATAAGAAGCTTATAGAAAGGCTTATTAGTTTCGCTTACTACAATCAGGTGAGTCTATTACTTCATTTGTGGAGTTAAGACGGGATGGGCTCGATGGGGTCATTCATACATACTTTATCTGGGAGGATATCCATATTTATACATCTTCTATGTGTGGGGTAGAAGCACATTGAAGATTGATTGATAATGAAGAATACCCGGGATTGGTGGAAGGATTAATTGAGAGCCAGCATTGGGACCAGCATTGGGACCAGCATCGGGACCAGCATCGGGGACCAATATGAATTTTGAAATTGATGAAAACTGACTGACTTGAGATCATATTTAGCAGTCGACAGCAAGATTTATCACATCTTTTTACGACTTGGCAAGATTTGCGCGACTCGAGATTAATCTACATCACATATCCTCCTGCATCTTTTTGCATCTTCATAAGCCCGCCAACCTGCCAACTACCAATCGAAGGAATCAAGTCCAAGATCCGAAATCACACCTAGCGATATAATTTATATAATACATGCCCATCTTTCAAAGTACCTAATAGTACACGATACATCCACTCCTTACCTCCGTTGTATCCAAAATCAAATCTTTACGGACAAACCGATACGGACTGTTGGCCTCTTTGATCAAGACTGTCTGTGCAAAACAAAGTCGAATCCACAACCAACAAGCCTCCGCAAACTGCAAACGAACAATTCCCTTCATCTGTCATTTCATCCTCTCTTCTTATTCTTCTTTTTCTTCTCCTCGACTCCTGTCTATACTTTGTTTCCTCTTGTCAGACCAGACAATCAAGGAGCTGTATCAGAAAGAAGGTTACCTTTTGATTCTTTTGAGCCATCTCCTTCGACTCCATCTTCTCCATCTTCTCCTTCTGGATACCTACAGTCGATCGATCTGATTTCGACCTAGATTGCATTATCTACATACCATCTCCAGGGCTGTTCTGTATTACTCCGTACTATCGATTTACCCAGCATTTATCCTGGACACCCTCGACTCCCCAATCGATAATAATAGTTTTGTTTGATAATCCTTGCATTAACCAATCACATCTCAGGATTCTTCGACATTTATGACACATTTAACCGACTTCCGAACTCCGACTCCAAAAAAGATTACTCAAAATGCATTTGGCGTCATCATCCACAATGTCCACATCCGACATTCGCTCTCCAACTTCGATTCATCCTGCTCTTACTAAGCCCAATGATCCCCCACAACCTTCTCAGTCCGTATTTGATGAAGCTGTTACACCTTCAGCTACGGCTCAATCCTTTTTGGGTTTCAATGCCTTGAACCCGAAACTTAATCTTGGAGAAAATCTCCGACGCGAACAGGGCGCACAGTTCGGTTCTTTGAATGCCATCGAAACCAACTTCCCATATAATGATCTTTCCCAGTCATCGACTGACCCATCCACAACTTTTTCCGCTGCAACAACTGTAGGAAGCGATTCGGCTTCTATTCCGTCATCACCGGTATTTTCTACGCGGGCTTCCCGAACTTTCCATAATCATTGCGAGAACGCTCTATCTGTCGACGCTGTACCCCGCCAGACTATTATGAAAGCATTGGCATCGTCGAAACAACATAATCCACAAAACCTTTCTTTAGCAAACATGAAATCACCATCTACCGAGAGACCGGGGACTGCCTCGTCACAGAAGCTCAATGCAGCAATATCAGATTTGGCACAGCGAAACACTCCGCTTACAGCTCGATTTCCCTCACTACAATCACCATGCTTTTACCATCAACGATTCGATGACGCTGTCAATATCGATAAGGTGCTTGAAGAGATCAACGGAGACGAATCAATGTCACATTCTCGACTCATGGCAACGGCTACTGGTGTGCGAGAAGTTTCTAAGCAATTGCAAAGACGCCCTATCAAGAGAGCCGTCCGCAATGTCATGATTGTAACAAAGGCTAGAGATAATCAATTGGTTAATTTGACCAAGGATTTAGCACTTTGGCTCATGAGTACTCCACGATATGGCTCAGACCTGGGTGTTAATGTTTACGTTGATGCGAAGTTGCGCAACTCGAAGCGATTTGGAGCAGCAGCTTTGATTGAATCACAACCTCGATTCCAACATCTTTTGAAATATTGGTCACCAGATCTTTGCTGGAGTCAACCGGAGAAATTTGACCTCGTTCTCACTTTGGGTGGGGACGGTACTGTCTTATTTACTTCGTGGCTCTTCCAACGTATTGTTCCACCCATTTTATCCTTCAGTCTCGGTAGTCTTGGCTTTTTAACTGGATTCGAATATGATCGCTTCAAGGAGCACTTGAACAAAGTCATGGGAGAGGAAGGTATGCGAGTTAACCTTCGTATGCGCTTCACATGTACGATATACCGGGATGGAAAGGAACAAGGTCACGAGGCGGTAGAAGGCGAACAATTTGAGGTTCTCAACGAACTCGTTATTGACCGAGGACCATCTTCTTACATCTCTAACCTCGAGTTATATGGTGACAATGAGCTCTTGACTGTTGTCCAAGCCGATGGATGTATTTTCTCGACTCCTACTGGTTCAACTGCATACTCATTATCTGCTGGTGGCTCACTTGTCCACCCAGATATTCCTGCCATCCTCCTCACACCAATTTGCCCTCATACCCTTTCATTCCGGCCAATGATTCTCTCAGATACACTTTTACTCCGAGTATCCATTCCACGCAATTCTAGAGCCACCGCTTATTGTTCATTCGACGGAAAGGGGCGTGTTGAGTTGAAACAAGGTGATCATGTCACTATTGCCGCTTCTCAATACCCATTCCCCACCGTGGTTAGTTCTCCGTCAGAGTGGTTTGACAGTGTATCCAGAACTCTAAGATGGAATACTCGTGGTGCTATGCAAAAGGCATGGGATGGTACCGAGGAAAACAAAGAAGAGGAAGCTGAGTGGGATATTGATACTGATTCGGCCTGTTATGGTAGCGAAGAGAGTAGTCTCAGCGCAAGTCCCCTAAGACGACAAATGAGCATGCTTGGCATGTAAACATTTTCAATTGTCTTGCGATTGCCTCTGGTTATACGCGAATTTGTTATACAATTCCCTGTCTTTGCAAGACATGCATTACTACATATTGTATTATTTAATACCTTCTTTCTCACATACACCCCGAGATCAACAAGATATGATGCGGAATTTTTCATTTAGAACTTGAAGGCGTTGGTTTTTGCGTATCAGGCGAATAGGTGTTGGAGATTTAGAGATCAATCAAAGAATATACATTTTAGGGATTATTTACAGTAGCTACGACTTAGATACGAATACCATGACTTTTGCTGGCCAGTTTGTCAGCTGATAAATTGTATACTTCTTTTGAGTTTGATGGGTTTTTTATGATGTGATACGAGTAGGTTAATGATGTATGATGTGTGGTTTTGATTCACATTTTGTGATTCATAATGCTTTGGTGAGTTAGCAAGAGGGGAATGATTGATGTGGTATGATTTTACTTGATTCGATTTGACTAAATAGCATTGGTGTGTGTAAGGAAGATTGAGTTCTACTTAATCTTTCATCGTCATACGAGAGTTGTATTGATTTGAAGCATCTGGTCGTAGAGCTGGATCTTCAGTGGTCTGTTTTCTGTGATTCTTGACTTATTTGTTATTTTTGGGGAAGGGGAGGGGGAGGGAGTCGTTTATTTTTCATACTCTGTAAAGTTTATACGAAGGAGGTTTTGTGTGTGAAGTCTTGGTTTTTATGATGGGGTTTGTGGGATTAGATGAGATTAGATGAGATGAGGTATGATACTTGTGTTAAGATTCTCATTATGTTCGAATTCCCGGAATATCTCTTCGCTCTTAACTCTCGATGCTCTGCTCAATATTGTATTGTTCTATTACTGCTAGATGTGTAGATGTGTAGATGTGGATTCTTATTCTCGATGTTTTGGAAATGTTGTGGTTCTTTGTATTTTTGGATGTTTGATAGAGAGAGAGAGAGAGAGAGAGAGAGAGAGAGAGATGTTTAGATAGTTGAGTAAAAGTATCTTTGTTGAAGATATGAGATAGAATAGAGGAGGAGAAAAATATAGGGATAGAGGGATAGAGAAATAAATATTATATGTATTATGTAGAGGAAAGAAAAGAAAAGAGAGAAGGGAGGGAAAGAGAAGAGAAGAGAAGAGAAGAGAAGCGAAAAGAAGATCTATAGAATATAAGTAGAAATTAAGAATGCTTGTTCTCCTATTCATCTAGGTATGTATCTATTTATCTGTTTATCAACTTATCTTGTAAATCTATATTCTTTCGAATAGTTACAATTGTAACATTTATCATTTATAGATTTATGAATTAATAAGGAGATAAAGAGATGTATATATATACAAATAAAAAATAAAAGAAATATCTATGGTATATGTATACGATAGTGTAGTGTAGTGTATTATAGTGTAGTGTTTATTATAAGCGACTAAATATTGAGATTGATAGGGGAGGGAAAAAGGGGAAAAAGATATCTAGTAGAGAAGGAAACGAAGAGAAGGATGATTAGAAGTTTTTCTTTCTTTAAGGAATTTTAGTGAGATTCGGTTATATTAGGGGTGGAGAGAAGAATGGGAAAGAGAAGAGAAGGAACCAGAAAGAGAGAGGGGATAGAGGAAATTTTTGATATTATGATGATGATGATGATAATAATAACTCTTCTTCCACATATAATCGGATTATAATCCAAGCCATCCTATTCCATCCCACTCTACTCAACTCAGCCGAATTCTTAAAACATTACTTGCCCACCTACACATATACACCAAACAACACCTCTCTCTCTCTCTTTTTCTCCAATCTCATTCAACCCATCCAACCCAACCCAATCCCATTATACACAATCCCATTATACACAATCCTATCCCTATCCCTATCCCTATCCCTCTCCCTATCCCTATCCCTATCCCTATCCCTATCCCTCTCCCTATCCCTCTCACCCAGCAGCCGCCACCTCCCTAAATAGAAAACCCATCGCTCCCTCCCACACAGCAAAATCATAAAACCTGTAAGTATCTACCTAGCTACCTATCTAATTACCTACCTACCTCCAGCTTATACACCTATACTCACACTATCTCCTCCATCTCCACCATCACCCACAACCTCAAGCCCGATTCCAAGACCAATTCCAATCAATCCTAACCTCTAGATACCAAACCATTCAAAATTATCTAGAACAATTATCCACAATCCCCCTCCTCCTTTTCTCCCTTCCCTCTCCCTTACCTCTCCCTTCTCCATTCTCCCTTCCCTTTCCTCTCCCTCTCTCCCTTCCCTTCCCTCCCTCTCCCCTCTCTCTCCTCCCTCTCCCTTCCCCTCACTCCCTTCCCCTCACTCTCTCCCCTCCCTTCCCTCCCTCTCTCCCCATCCTATACCCACCCACCCCCTCACCTATCTAAACAAACAACTAGATACACAACACCCATTAACGCACAGATTGAAAAACATAAGAATTATATACATATTCCCATATAAGAATGATTCATAACTATATCCAAGATATACAAGCTCACTACGAGCTCCCTCTGCCAATACCAATACCAATACCAATACCAATACCAATTATAACTCAAAAAATAACCAAAAATCTAAAAATAATAAAAAAGAAAAGAAAAGAAACACGACTAGCGTCTCTTCACTTATTCACTTATTCATTCATTCGCATGTTCATTCACATATCTAAAACTCATCTCACCTACATCCATACATATACAATGACGAAAGCACAAAAGATTCACATTTTCCTGCTCTATCAGACAGACAGACAGACAGACAAACAAACAAACAAACAGTCAGATAATTCCACAAAAATAATACAATTGAAATTCTCAATCACTCGCGTCGAAAAAAAAAAACACATCAAACGCCCGATCCTATTTATTTTTCCAGTACCCTACGCTTTGATACACAATGTAGGTATGATATGGTTATGAGACCATCCAACCATCTATTTCCCTCCCTCCTCATGACTATGCTGTTCCTGATAGAGTTCCTATCTCATCTGCAACTTGCTGTCCTTCCTTCCATCCATCCAAAATATTATGACATCTTTTCCTCGTTTCAAATATCTAGTGAGAAGGTATATGAGTGGGAAATTGTGATGTGCCGGACATCTCTCACTCGTTGTAATGGTAGACCTATAATTTGCATTCGTTAGTAAAAGAAGATATGACATGGGAACAAAAAGATGAGAAACAAAGAAAAAGAGTAATATAACAAACATACCTTATAATTAGGCAAACCAAAAGCCTCCCAACCCAATCTCTTTGCCATCTTAGCAAATCCCTCTGTTTCAATCAAATGATAGAACGCAAACGGAGGGAACATAGCCCCATCACGATGAACCTCTGCCTTGACCATCAATGCCGTTCCTCCTACCCCATCGAGCGGAATCACGTCCTTGGAATCGCCAGTGTCACTGGCAAGATATGCCATCAATGTTCGATACGTCGCCATATCCGCATAACCTTCCAATAAAATATCATCCGGGCCCATTGATTCCGCAAGCTTTCGTGCCACATCACTATCCTGCCAGCTGTTGAAATCGTAGGCGCGTTCCGACATGCGTTTTTCTTTCGTATCGTAGTATCTTTGGAAACAGTTTGGCACAATGATAGCTTTATCGTGCGAAGCCAGATCTTGAATCAAGGTCGGAGGAGTCTCAATAACATCCGAATCTAACCATAGCACCCAGGATACAGAGGGTCCCAGAGTCGTGAAGAGGAGAGAATTTCTAGCTCTGGACATTGCGGCTCTTCGTGCCTTTTGATTCTCCATCTTGTGTCTCTCGGTCTCGGATTGGGATGCGATGGGAGGATCGAAATCTTGTCGTTCGATAATGATGCTTGCGAAACGATTCTTTTCCGGTCCCGACTTCTGAGTCTTGGTAACCTGTTCCTGCAATGCTGCTGTAGCGGCATTTCCTTCCTTGTTGCGTGGGATGATAAACGCGAGAGTGATAAGTTCATGTGGATACGAGAGCTTCAATAAGTTATCCCAATACTCCTGATAGAATCTTGCCAAAGGTGTCAAGATGAGAATCATCTCTCGGTTCGCCAAAGGATCAGCGGTACTGGTAACATTATTCATGTGGTAATGAACCACGGGTGGTGGTATGCGTTTCCCGCTCTTTGTAGCTTCATTTTGTTTGCGAAAGGGAGAGGTAGGTGGCGAGAGGGGATTGGAAGCGGCGCTGGCTCTTCTTAATTGCGAAGCTGCTGCGTCGGCGTTGGATGGGGAAAAGAGAAATACAAATATTATGATACATAAGGCCACACCCACAATCAGAGTGAGTGGGTTTGTACGCCGTAAAGAGCGGACTGGGCCCATGGCGCCGTTGTACTGTTCGAAAGGTTGTCCTCAATCGATAGTTTGGTGAAGATCCTACGAGCGCATTTGTCGAATCTGGAGTTATGGGGTGTCTGTCAAAAGAGGTTTGATGTCGTAGCTGGTTATGTATGTATTTCGGCTCGTGTCGCAGCTTGGATAGATACAGAATTTAATTAAGCCAACAATCTCTCTTTGACCCCAAAGGATTGAGGAGATTAATGGATTCGATTGTCAATGGGAGTCGGTACCTTTTTTTCTACCAGACTTCTAGAATATCACTGGGTATGAAGATAGAAAAAATGAGTGTAAAGTTAAGTTTACGTGAATTAAGTCGATCTTTCATTAAAAGCGTTGATGGCTGCTCTCTCTTACTTTTACCTCTTGATGAATTGTGATGAATTGATTGGTTGGGATTGAATTTTAGAGGATCACATAATGATCTGGACACGATATGTTTGATATAGCTAGGTATGGAGTAGGTGATTGATATGAGAATTTAAAGTTATTTCAGGTGCAATTGGGGATTCTGGTGGCTCAGGCTTATAATTACCTGGGTAGGGAGATAGGTGTCCAGTAAGTAACATCCTAATATCTATCTATCTATTCTTATCACCATCATCATTCGAGAAGCAAGCACAGTCAGTACGAGTAGAGGAGAAAGTTGTAATTGATGTTGGTGTTGTGATTTGGAAAAAGGTGAATAGGGGTACTCGAGAATAGTCGACAATACTCGATAAATGTGTATATGTAGGTATATAGCAAGAGTATCTCAAATGATACCAATATATTTACGATAAATACAATTAGGATCTTTCTTCCATTCTTCTCGTATTTTCTCCACGTTATTAAACTACTTCTGAAGCACCAGGACGTACCTTTAAGATTCTCCATTGAGTTTCCATCTTCTCATCCACCATGTTCTTTAGTATGGGAAATCCATTTGATAGTACCGTACCCCGTGAGTTACAAATGCAGTAACACACAGACAGACTCTTCATCATCGATTTCGATATTGACACTCAAGACAAGCAAGTGACAGGAGACAATGTCTATATACACCTCATGATTGAGTTTTGACTGAAGATTCAAGACATTTCTCGAACTCTCACATCATATACTCTGTATTGTATCACCGGCTCACAGCACGGAGTATGAACACATCGACCTCTGCTTTCCAAATACCAAGGCTGTTTCATGTTCTGCTTTTACCCGTGCCTCTCTTCCATTGGTACGTGTGACCCCTTTTGATTCAAGAAAATGCTACCTACCAAGGAATGATTAATATTTCCAAGCTCGCCTCATATTATACTTAATCTTCGGATACATATATGTGTGGGATTGGTTACCATCGTAGGTAGATTCAGCTACCGGGGAGAACGGATGAATAATCT
This sequence comes from Botrytis tulipae, assembly GCA_004786125.1. Classification (NCBI taxonomy): domain Eukaryota; kingdom Fungi; phylum Ascomycota; class Leotiomycetes; order Helotiales; family Sclerotiniaceae; genus Botrytis; species Botrytis tulipae. The sequence goes on from PQXH01000106.1 coordinate 141,620, forward strand.
TCTTGCTGTGGAATGATTTGTTAGGGGATCATTCGGATGTGACTCTATTGATGGCTGTTTGATAAATGAATAAAATTGTTGCCGACTGTTACGCTGGTGGCAAATGTATGTTTGTATACCTACATATATTGAAAAGGTGCTGTGACTGGATACTTTGATGGAATCTTCATGGAATTCAAAGATAGGAGACTTTTAGCATCTCTGCCTCTGCCTCGCTGTATGGCCTATCTTGAGGCGATAGATCTGTGAAGTTGACTGGTAACGAACACTTCACCACCTCGATTTCGACAAATCCATCAATACCTACCTACGATAAGTACCTAGTAATTAAAGTCCTTAACAAGGAAGGAGATTCATCTCTAATATCCCATCTCATGTCCTACAAACCCAAATATAACATGAGAACTTCATACCAACCCAATGACTCAAGATTGTCTGATCGATACCGACGATACAAATCTCCATATCCACCAAAAAACGTGGGACAATTCATAGGTAAATCGCCACTTTCCATGCTATCTATCAAGCAAGCAAGCTGTTATTGTACAGAGAACTACGAATGGTACTTGATCATGTAAACACGAGTCAGTAACCGTCCGTACACAGAACCTGAAGAAATACAATTGAACGATAATACAGCGATAAACCTACCTACCTACCTCTCTCCAGCCTACCCACCACAAAAAAGGTACCAGGAATCATTCCACAGCCAACGTATAAACTTCAGATATAAGAAGACTCAATCAAACATCCTCAGGATCCGGATTGCGGCTTGACTACGCTTAAACGAATTGATTGTTTTGGCCTTCATTTTGGCTTGTGAGCTTGTCCAACTGTAGATCATGCTGCATGATACCGCGTGGCAGCTACAACATCGTACATGAACGAATTGATTGCAAACATTCAAGAGGCCGCCATAACCGTTTTTTTTGGGGGGGGGGGGGGGGGGTTGTTTTTTTATGGAGGGGCTGGAAAGGTTGAAATGAAACATCATGCTAGGTGATGGAAGGGAGTTTGGAACGGGAGAAGATTCGAACCCGCATGATCTGTGACACGGGGGGAATGATTATCGGGAACAAAGCTGAAGGGAGGGAGAGAGGGAGAGAGGGAGAGAGGGAGAGAGGGAGAGAGGGAGGAAAGGTAGTTTGATGGGTATCTTATAAGAGTTAAGAAGCTGGTGAGTTTTATGGGGATTGTTCTTTAAATTTTGTAATGTTGGAGGGGATAGAGGATAGAGGATGGAGGATAACAGAGGATAAAGGACGGAGCAGAGTGAGAAGCAAGGAGTAGGTGAATACATCATGACTTGAGTTACAACCGAGGTCAATACTCTATATACTTTACTCATACTGGTACATAGAACTGTATATTAATTACAGTTCAGTCAGGTACACAGAGATCAGTCTCGCAGGCTGCATGATCGAGTGAGAGTCTTCAAAGAATACGAAATCATGGCAACTTGCAAGCCTCCCTTTCCCTAGCCTAGGTAACGCCATTCCATTTAATTATCCTCTGTACTCCGTATGTATGCATGCATCCATGAAGCTGGCGGGTTGGAGCATAGTATGTTGATTGATGCATTTTAAAGATGGGGTGCATGGTTTTGGGGAGATATGGGATATGGGGAGATTCGATTGGTGCTTTTACTCTGGTAAACGCGGTGCTTTATCATGGGGTTGTGATGGTTTCCCTCGGTTCTGGGTTCTGGGTTGATACTCCAATGCAGTAATTGAATGACTATTTGGATGTGTGTTTGTATGTTTTTGTGGAGTTGGTAGGCATTTATGTATATATGGTTATTGTATTTATTCTTTGTTTAGTAAGTAATATAGTAATTGAATCTTTATGTGGGTTGGGTGTATATTGTGTATGTGGATATATGTAGATATGTAGATAGATGTAGATACCTAGGTAGATGTAGATAGATGTATGTAGTATATATGAATAGGTGTAGATATAGGTGTATGTCTACTTACACACTACTAGGTACACCAGTATTCCTTGATAAGATCTGAGGCAGTGAAGAGAGAAAGATGGGAATTGTAGCCAGGAGTGTGGAGTAGCATCGAATAGATCTAGACACAATCCTTTCTCTTCTCGGAGTGACCGCTACCAGCAACGAACACGATCTTTGTGAGAATTGTTCGTCTTCAACCAAATGCGTGTGTGCGTGCGTGGTTGAGTACGAGTATCTATCTAACCTTATTATTGCTGTGTCGGTACTGAGTGGTGAACATGGAATCTTTTCTTTCTAGACTCTTGAGTCTTCTAGTCTAGAAGACTTTTCTATTTAGATTCTATTTAGATCTTAAACTACGAAAAAGAGAAGGGTGACTAGTTATTTCATAGATATAGTTATTTCATAGTTATAGTCATAGTAGCCATATTCATAGCCATAGCCATCCATCCATATTCATAGTCATACTCATCTCTCCACGTTTCTCATTCGATATCAAAGCAAAAGATGATAAACTCCTTCCTTGAATGGATATCCTGGCCATTTTGCACCATGTTTTTCCTTCACCGATACGTACTTTTCCATCCATTACTGGTACCTTGACTGTTAGTTTATTGATCTACTCAAGAACCTAGGGAAAGGAGCACCAGGACCCTTTAAATTGATAAACCTCCGAAGTGGAAGCTCTTTCCTGCATCTTTTTCCAAACCATCAACTCAGTCTCCATCTACCGGCCTCCCCAAAAGAGATAGACCACTCCCCAATAATAATAATAATAATTAAAGGAAATTCCTGGTTCATAAGGAACAAAACTTCCCCAACTTTAGTAAACATTGAGCATGAGCATGAGCATGAACATCAATATGAACATCCATATGAACATGAACATGAATATGATGACATCCGCATGAACCAACCATATGCTATCACATCAATCATATCTTGACTGGCTTCATTTTCGCTTCTTTCTTCTACAGATAATTCTATACAGACAGTACTTTCACCTTTTTTATTTCATAACCAGAGAGACTTCATTTCTTTTATAGAAAAGGGGAAGAATACGAGAAAAGATTCCTCCTTCTACCTTCTACCTACTCCCTTTCTTATCATCCCTCTCTCCCTCTCCCTCTCCCTTTCCCCGTTCTTCATTCCTCTTTGCGCTGGTATCGCGAAACTTCCAAGAAAACATTACTGTACAAATACAATACAATACAACTCAACACAACACAACACAACAACATAAAATCACCCTTCACCAAACAATATTGATTTCCAATTCAACTTGGAAAAAAAGATATCAACCACTCAAGGAAGAGAGACACGTCAAGACTCAAGATTATCCAAAAAAAAGATTTTTGTTATTTTTCCTTATCGATTGCAGCAAATAAGAAATCACCCGCGATATTACCTTCCTGTACCTCTTTATCATATATTCACCAATCCAGCCGTTCCATGCCGTTATTGGGTCCTCACACAGGTCGCATATAATCATGGAACCCGTGCCTGAACTCCACTCCCTCGAGGAATTCAGAGCATCTCCAGTACCAAGATTACGATTACAAGAATCTGCCCTCTACGATAGCCAAACTCCGATAAAGGATCGAGAACAATCTAGCAGGCCGCCGAATCTTCGTCGAACTACAGACCCAATACCCCAAACACCTCGTTCTCCAGGATGGTCATCTCCTGTGACTCCTTTAATTCCTTTTCGTCCTCGAAATACCTCACCATATGCTAGAGGTCATTTTAGATCAAGATCAAACGGCAGTGCTCTCGCACCTCCAATGTCGCGCGCACAATCACTCCCAGGCGTAAATGGGGCGGGTCATTTACTTATGTCTCCTCAGAGACCCGCGAGTCCTTTGAGTTCACCAGCTCGAGTTCGCATACCCAGAAAACCAGCAGATGAAGTTTTCCCAGGCTTTCCGAATCGTGCTTTGATCAATATTAGTGAAGATGGACAGTCAGCGATAGAGGAAGATACTCCAAAAATGGCGGATCGAAGTGCCTCCCCAATTTTGGGTATACCTTCCAATGGCAGTTATACACGAGTACGAAGACCAGCCTCCCCTTTACGACAGATTGCACCCACAAGTCCTTTGTACAGTGGCACAGCACCCACGACACCATCCTCATCGACTTCGTCGACCTCATCCCCATCATACCACACAATGAAATTCGGCGAATCTTACCTCACATCCAATAATCCCACCAGTTCATTGTATTATTCTGGTTCATATGCATCTTCATCAGTTCCTTCGACGCCTACCTCGACTCGATCTCGCAGCCCAAGTATATCCAGTTTGGAAACAATACCTGATACACCAGATGCAGAGGAAGCTGCCTTGGAAGCAGAGAGAATTGCTCAGTTGAAAGCTGCAGCAGATGCCGCGGATGGGTATGAAGGTGAAGATGCCAAATCCAGAGGATTAGACACTTCAGGAGGCCGCAACAGAGTTTTGGGAGGATTTGGTACACGAGACAAGAGAAAACGTTGGAGTGTTTGTGGTGCTGAGAGACGAGGCGATTTGAATCTAGATACTATTTGGGAGGATTGAGATTGTTGAACCACGATACCACGATGACGAATGTTCTATGAAAGTTTTGTTTCATGAGAAGATTATGAACAGAAGAAGTCAGTTGTTTACGGGATGCGCTGTTCAAATTACACGGCTTCAGTACAAAATTCCGATTCGTCCCTGCTGTACTCCACAGTCCAATTGTCTAGATCTGCATATCTAGCAAAAATTGGAATACTGAATGACAGTCAGTACTTTCCCTTGCTCATACATTATTGTACGATACCCCTTCAGCATTTTTGAGGGAATGGGTTTATTTCCCAAGGAGCATTATATTCGGCGTTATCAAGGGATTGGTATGGTAGCATTGCAGAGGTTATTTGATTTTTCCCAAACTGTAAATAGGAATAACGAAAGTGGCATGAATGATTAGGTTGAATGACAATCAGTTAGCTACTATGAAAGGGCGAGATGAATTTGAGTGTGTGAAGTGTTTGTGAATTACTTGTTGCTTTCTTTTCTTTTCCTTGCCTTGGTTCGGTAAATATTTGTGCTCCCTTGCACTTGAGACCCCCCTTTCTTACGAGTTGATGATGTCCCTCGCCTCGATGAGAATACTACGAATAATCTACCAAGGAGTAGGTTTACTGGGAGAAGAGAAGTCTTTCTCGATATACTTATAAGATACGATGAATATCCTTTCAAAAAGTGGAAAGTTAGATAGTAGCTCGAATACGAAATCACAGTCTTTTCCCTTGGTCTCAAGTCGTTCATTCGTTTCTTCACTCTCTTTGTTGGTGATATTAATCACTTGATTGGTGCTCCTCTACACTTTCTTATATTTACTAAAGGATCTACTTATCAGCTTGCTATTTGGCTAGTTTTTAAATCTCAAGTTTACTCGGAAGAATAATGCAACTCCTTACTGTTGTCGGCGCTATCGCCGTTCTGTCTAATGTCGTTTCGGCGGTTCCTCAACCGAGCGAGAAAATTGTATGTTATTTCGCTTTCTTGATTCCGTTGTTTTACTTTTTCTTTTTGAAGAAATCCATATGAAGATGTGCTAAAGAATCTCAGGAACAAATTCAAGAAAAACGATGGGGCTGGCCGTGGAGTACTGATTCGGGAAAAGGTGGACATGGAGGTGGCTCGTGGGGTGGCGATGATGATGATGATGACGACGATGATGATTCGAATACTTCGATTCGATCACTCTTGCCATTTACACATCCGCATTTGGTGGCTGAAGAGACGGGAACTAGTACTACGGTTTCTGGTACTTCCTTTTCGACATTTGTATCCAGCTCATCTATTGGTAGCTCTTCGGCAACAAATATCTTGATTCCCGGAGGTGGAGCTCTCTCAACTACAGTCTCAATCATTTCTACAATTACAGATCCAATTCTTTCAGCTACTCCCATTGTAATCGGAACATCAACCTCTCCATCCCCATCATCCACTCTCTCCGCAACCCTCATCATCGACAACACATCTCTCACTCTCTGCTCCGCACTCCCCACCAGCATCGTTACCGTTACCGAAAGCTGCACTCGCACAGAATGGATTACTGTTATCGAGAGCGGTTCGTGGACTCTCACTCCTTTACCATCTACAACCCCCATATCCGCATCGGCGAGTTGGACTACCACACCGTTGCCTTCGGGCTCACCTTCGGGAGCTGTGAGTAGCGGAGGCAATTCGACGGGGATTTGGACAGTTACTCCGGTGGAAACGTCAAGTAGAATTTGGACATCGAGTATGGGGAATGCGAGTGTGACTTCTTCTTCTTCTTCGGCACTGGAAATGGGAACGGGGACTAGTGTCAGTGCAGCACCTTCTGTATCGGGAAATTCCTCATCGTGGGTTTTGTCATCTTTGTCGTCGACATTGTCATTGATATCAGTAACGTCGACTCCGGCGACTTCAACTCAAGAATCTACTTCGACGACTCTTCTTTTTTCTACAACTACGATTCCTTATTCCTCATCTTCATCCTCTCTCTCATTCCTCTCATCCTCTTCAATCTCCAGCTCCCTCCCACCCGCCTCCTCCTTCTCCCTCTCCATCCCCGCCCTCCCCATCTCCACCGGCACCACCGATCTCCACCCCAGCACCACCATCGCCTTCACCACGACCGTCACGACCATCCAAGTCAGCGGAACCCCCAATCCCGCCGCGGTCCATTGCGGACTGCATGGTTTACCGGTGGGAGATTATTTCCTGGCCGAGTTTGTGGAGGATAAGGCGGGAGTGCCGGTTACGTTGCAGGGGTGTTGGGAGTTTTGTGATGTGAGTTTTGGGTTTCTTTTCTTGCGCTCGTTTATTACTTCTCCCCAATCTTGATTAACCCCTCTTCTCCTCTCCTCCCCCTAACTGTATTTCACTTCACTTCACATGAAACCTTTAATTTATATATATATGTATATATGTATATATTTTTTGAAGAATATAACTAACCCCCACCCCCCAAAAAGGGCGTATACGGCATAGATAAAGGATGCGTCTCCTACTCCTTCTATCCGGAACCGGGCACGGGCGCACCCAGATGTGATCTTTTTGGTGGCAGCGTGGCGCAGAGCTTGGATAGCATTATTCCGAGTGTGCCGAATGTGTGGTTTGATTTGGAGTGTGGGGATCCGAGTTTGAGGGGGTGAGTTTATGGGTGGGGTTTGGAGGAGGGGGATGAGGGATGGGAAGGGAAGGAGAAACGATGAGGTGAGGTGAGATGAGATATTAAAGCGGAGATAGGAAAGAGAGAGGTATCAATGAAGCGAGCGAGCAAAAAACAAAGCAGAGAGGTATCCACGAAAAGATGCAAAGACTCGAAAATAATTCACACACAACTACAAAACGCAACTTCGCAACAAAAGGGAAACATTGTATAACTATATCATGGATCTTATCTCATTTATTTGTGGCTAATCCCAGCTGTCTGTTATATTTTTCCTTCTTGCTTGGGTCTGGGTTCGGTGGAGGGTTTTGTTGGGGAGGAGGAGGGGGAGGGGAGGGGGAGA